>PISW01004652.1:0-102500 GCA_004023785.1 Mungos mungo
CGGCCGGTCTTCACTTCTCCACCAGCAAGGAGGGGTCCAGAAGACACGACAGACGCTGGCGATGGGGATCGATGTACGCAAGTCGGGCCTGCGCAGGGAGCCGGTGCTCCACGCTCCCACACACACGCACACTCAAAACTGACGGCCTCACTGAAAAACTCCACCCGGGCTGCCGTTTCACCCTCTTCACGTCAAAGCTGGATGTGGCTTTCAGCACGCCTGCTGGCCACAAACATGGGGTGATGCCATGAGGACAAAACTTAGAAAAGAAAAAAAAAGTGCGTGCAGACGCACGTGTAGAACCCCAGATGCCGTGGGGGTCGACAAAGAGACCTAGTACTTGCATAAAAGTCAGATTCGTGATACAATTTCAAAACTCTCATCTCCTTCAGAAGTTAAAAAGAATTACGGAAGTCTTAAGATGGTGCTTCCTGTTTTAAAGAGGGACCATTCATTTTCTGACTCTTTCTCACAGTGTGGAATAAGAAAGGAATCGACAGAATTTATAGTCAATGACAGTAAAAAGTCAACGTTGTAAAACAAATGTATTTTTCTTCTGAAAGCACTTTCCCTTTCCATTTAAAAGCAGCCAACCCATTTTATTCAGTAATTTCAGACTATAAGGGAAATCACTAAATTAGCCAATAACTTAATTATTAAGAATAACTGAGAAGGTGACATATACGTGTACAAGTGACGCCAGGAGTTACTGACATGACTGCACGACAGTTCGCCCATAGAGCCGCTGTTAATATCTCTCTCCGAAAAATTAAACCTCTTTATATGCAGATGCGTCGCTTTACATGGTGCTATTTCTGTAAAAAGCAAAATGATGTTCAAATGGCGAACGCCCCACACCAGCAAACCAGCAAACCTGCAAACGCTACTTTTCAAACAGTAACTGTTGAACACCGACTTTGAAATGGTGCGCTGTGACCGCCCCAACAGACGAGGAAGCGCGAGGGGCCCAGAGAGCCCGGCCCGGTGGCCGGGGTCGTGAAAACGCCCACACCCCCTGGCCAGGTGTCGATATCCCAAACCAGGACCCTGCTAGGGATTTACGGACTTGCTGCCGGATAAAGAAACATAAATTCATTTTTCTACAACCCTCACGTGTTTCCATGTCTGATGAAGAGTCTGCCTTTATAGAATGGGGATAAATATTTAACCGCTAAGCAATCCATTACAATTTTCTTCACTGACTTATTACTTTCCTAAAATTAGTATCTGCTGCAATGACCGTCCCAAGAGACCGAAGGGTCATGTCATAACAAGACTCACCTTGGTCGCCGTCCTGGCTCTCGGGCCTCCGTTCTCCACGAGGCCGAGGTCCAGCCTGCCGTCGTCCCTGCTCCCGATCGCCCGCAGCCCCTGCAGGAGGGTGTCCCGCAAGTTCTGGTACAGAGGCTTCTCGGCGTAGCCCAGCAGCCTCACGGTCTCCATGTACTTGGCAATTTCATCTGAAGGAAGGACACGGTTGTTCTGTCATCTTCTAATCACAAATACAACATACTTACCTCTCACGTCTAAGAAAATAATTCCTGGTCCCAGTAAAACTGGACTACAAATCCGTACCTTGTTAAAGTATGTTTTTCGCAATCATTTCTTCCATGGAAAGCATGCTTTCGAAGTCCAGAATCATCAGGTGAGTCAAATAAGAAACTTATTTTGAGGTACGATGTGCAACACATTTTGTAATTGTTAAGGGACAGGAGATAAAAGACACACTGAAGTCTACACACACACAAAAACAACCGCTGTGGGTTTAAAGCTACAGAAACGGCACAGGAAAGGACCTCGAAGAGGCTGTGAGGTGAAATGTACTGAAAGACCAGGACTGTCACCGCCACCAGTTCCACAGAAGGTAGCTGCGTGCTTGGTGTACATGAGAAATAAAACGTGCCGGAAACAAGCGGAAGAAAGGAGAGGGAAGTAAGGCCTAGCTTTCCCAGAAAAGAGAAAAAATCAGCTTCTGGAGGAGGAAAGGCTCCCTGCGCACTGAGGCAGAATCACACCCCCAAAAAGAAATCTTCCTCGTCAGGATCAACACTTCTCAACACCAGAAATGAGGCTCCTGACTCTACAGTCCCCAGCCTCACCCCTCCGCTGGCCTCCAGGAAGCCTGTGCGCCCACCACCTGACACCCTGTGCCCTCCCCAATCCCAACAAATCCAAACCCCAAAACTCCTGAGCTGCCCCTAAGCCTGCTCCCCTCCCCCGCCCCCATTCCTGAGAATGGCATCCTTCCAGCTCCTCAAGCCAAGAACCTCTCCCCACAGCCCGCTTCCAGTAAACTAAGAGACCGTGTCAGTGCTACACACACACACCCCTTCATTCATTCGAGTATTGATTAGCAATCGCCAGGGTGGACACAATTCTAGATACCTGAAATATGTGAGGAAAACAGAGATGAAAATCCCTCCCTCCAGCTTTCTAAACCTGATAAAGGGGCTCTCTGGCGAACCTAAAGCAGACGTCGCCCTGCGTGGTCACACGGGGAGAACATCAAGCATGCCCACGCTCACCACCCCCGTTCGGTACAACAGCCACATGTGCTTTTAGTCCGGACACGAGGGCAAGAAAAGAATCAGGCGTAAAGAGTGGAATGGTTTCTTCACAAACACGACAGTGCAGACAGAAAACTGTGGTGGGACTAACAGGGAAATTTATCAGGGACACAGGATACACGGTAAATGTTAAAAAATCCATTTCTATACACTAGCCCCGAGCAATTGGAAAATAAATTTTTTAAAAAATCGATCACTTACAATAGCATCAAAACCCATCAAATATCTAGCAACAAATATAATGAAGATGGGTGGGATTTTTGCAGAAAAAATTATAAAACACCGTGAGATAAATGAAGTCGGATCAAATCAAAGGGAGGATATGCCACCTTTGTGGACTGGAAGACGCAACAGTGTAAACAGGTCAGTTAATTACAGAGTCAATGCGGCACCACTCAACACGCCACCAACTGGAAAGGGAGGGCATGTGTGTGGAACCGACAAGGTGATTCTAAAATGTACACAGATAGTCAAGGGGTCAAGAAGAGCCAAGTACCAGAGTCACGTTTAAAGGACAACAGTGCTGGAGGACGCAGACCACCAGACAGCAAGACTCACGGCAAAGCCAGGTAAAGTCGTCATGACCGTGCGGCCCAAGAACAGGCAAAAGACTAACAAAAAGAACGGAGTCCAGACACAGATCCACACTCGATTTAAGACAAAGCAGCACCACAGGCTGAGAGTGGTTTTATCAAGAAAAGCTTCTGGGTCGACTGGTGGGGAAGAAACCCGCCCCTCCTCATATAATGCACAATAATCACAGACGGACCGTGTACCTACATGTGTGACCGGCAATCTACAACTGCCCAAACTGGAGACGATCCAGCCGTACAAGAGACAAACAGCAGGATATAAACACAACATAATTCTACCAAAGATGAGACCAAACACGTCACTGGCCCCCGGGCAACAACGGGGCCCCAGGAGGATCTCACGTAAGGCTCGGTGACTGCAGTCAACAACTGGAAAGTGGCTGAGAAAGATCTTGAGCAGCCTGACCTCGCACACGCACACGCACACGCACACACGTGAACACACACCCACGCGCACACAGTTAACTGTGAGGTGATGGAAGTGGTAATTATCTTTGATCTTGTTAATCATTCTACAATCAAATGTGTATCAAATCACCACATTGAACACTTCAAATGTATACAATTATATTTGTCAATAAAGTTAAAAAGTAAATAAGTAAAAACATTAAAAAACCAAACTCCTGCAACAACGGAAATGAATTCCACAAACACAATCCCGAGTAACAGAACTCTCACAGAGCTACCAGCTAACTTCATGAGGGCAGGGATTTCTACCTACGTTGTTTGCTCTATGACTTCACTTTTACGTAGCCCGAAAATAAATCTCTGGGGTTGGGAGTTAGGCTAGTTATTTACTAGGCCAGAGAGAGGCTCATGACTGGAGGAGACACAAGGAGGGACGCCCAGAAGCCTGTCACATCCCCTTTCTTGTGTGGCTGGCTAGCCTGCAACTGTAACTAGTCTGAGGTCAAGGTAGACTGTCCTGAAGATGAGACCGCCGAGCAAAGACTCGAGAAGGCATTGAAGCCCGTGCACGGTGACTGCCCCTCCCCCAGCGCTGCCCCACGGGGGGCGCTTGGCTGCCTGCAGCGATCGGCCAACCTTAGCCTGCTGCGGCCTACCCCTGCCTGCTCCCTGAGCAGCCTATGCTCACAACAGGACTAGAGAGAGTTCCCTTAAAGACAGACACTGATGTCATTCTTCTACTCTAAACCCTACACTCTTGCTCAAAGTGAAAGCCACAGCTCTCGGATGGCCTAAAAGAAGGCACTCCTCAAACGTACCGGGTACTTCCGTTCCTTCTGCCTACGACACCCTTCCCTGGACCTCCACTAGCTCGCTCCCCATCGGACTACTCAGATGTCACCTGCTTAGTGAGGCCAACCTGACCACTGTATTTGAAATGTCAACCCTCCTCCCCAACTCTACTCCCCACCCCATCCCCACGCCCACTAAAATTCTGCTCCCTGCTTTTTTCCCCAGAGCACTAACCTACTAACCATATAACCTACTGTAAAATTCACCCGTGTGCTTACTGTCTCTCCCAACTACTTAGCTTCCTGAAGACAGGAATTTTTATTTATTTTGTTCACCGGCGTGCCCCTGGTGCCTAGAACGGTTCCTGGCACACAGTAAAGCCTCAATTAAAACAACAAAAAACAGCTGAATGAATGAATGAGCTGTGGCTCCTTTCCTGAGAGCAAAGAAGAGTGATGTGAGGAAGCTGGGGTCCCCACGGGGCCCCCTCTGGAAAGGGGGCTGCCACCCAGGGCAACAACGGGCCTAGCATGCCCGGTGCACTCAGAAACTCCTAAGCTTTTACTTTACGGGGTCTTCCACGGACATCACAACTCTTCCCCCCAAAATAAAACCCCAATGAACGTTTAAGAAGTCTTTCCTACCTGGCTTATTTTTCTCAGGAAAACATTTGTCCATCAAACCTGCAATATTTTCTCGGTATCTGTTAAAAATTAAAGAATGAATCATTGTTGGAAGCTCTATGCCAAGGAAACTTATTAATCTTTAATAACAGTAAAAAGCACAGTAAGCAGCACCGTGTTACATCCTAAATACGCTTCCGACACTCTTCTAAAACAAACTGAACAAAACAGCAAAGACTCTATTTAGTGAGTCCTCTCTGATTTCCACATTAGTACCCGTGAACACTACGGTTCCCATCAAGAAATCCTGACTTCCAGGCATCTACCGTACCACGATTCTGCCCAAAATAACTTAAGTTTTCCTTTACCTAATTTTGGAATCTCTAACATAGTTAGGATCTTTCAAATTGTCCTCCCAAGGAAGACGGCCACTAAGCCACTGGATCATGCAATAGCCAAGTATTTCCAGATCACCGCGTCTCGAAGGGGCTACAATACAAAAGCAGCAGGTTAGGTAAGCCAGAATAACCTTAACGTGTGACTGCAAACATGGGGAAAGCAGTAAGGAAGACAGTAAGTTTTACAGTCTTGTTTTCATCACAACTTGTCACCGCCTTTAATAAAGTATTAAATAACTATCGGGCAATATAAAATAATTAATTTACCTCCAACTAACAATTTACTTTGAAATCCAAATTGGCAAACTCTAGAATTTCAAACAGAGACTGTTAGGCTCGGGAACAATTATAAAGCGGTGACACATCTAATACCGCCCTTGGAGGCCTGAAGACCTTACAAACGCCGCGCGCTACGCAGAGGCCCGGAGCACCGGGGGCTGAGCTCCTCCACAGCACCGGGCTCAGGACGGCGAAAGGCCCGCTGTAGAGACAGGCCGGCTTCGTACGTGACAAAGCAAGCGGGCCTGCTACGAAGTCGGGGCTGCCTGAGGAACGTACAGACTTTTAGGGGGGAGAAAAACACCCGGCATTCGACTGAACTAAATATCACCAAAAAGGAAGCGTCCCCGAGCTGACGGAGCCTCCTCCACTGCCAACACTGAGGTGTTTCTGAAGGACAGAAGGAGAAGATGTGGGTGGCCCCATGACACAACTCGAGGAGACCAACCACCTCCCGGGTCGCCCCCCACCTACCTCGCCCCTCCAGTTCTTACTCATTTATCTACTTGTCTATTTACACAAAATTAAGAACCACGTCGGAATTCAACTGAAATGCTGGCAGTGTATCTCTTGTTCAGGCGCCACTGACGTACCCACACCGTTGTGCGCATCAATGCTGGTGAATTCAATCGTGCCATCGTGACATCTTTTGGGGTCTTCTTTGTATTCTTTATGAATTCCTTCTGGGCAGTACCGGTAAGCAAGGCCATAGTCTACCAAGTACACCTATAAATGTCCAAGCACCGAGAAAGTCAGAGCCAAGATGATTGCACATACACTCCTTCATGGCCCAGACAAAACACGGTCACTGGATTCATCGGCAGGGCCACACCACTGCACCCCAGACAAGTGACAGGTTAACAACAGCAAATACTTAATCTTGAAAGACTTTATTTCAAGAAACATGTGAAATGCTGCATCACTAGAGTCCAGAGAACATCACTTCCTTTATCTACACTTGTAGGTAAGTACGTTGTAATTAATCCTGTCTCCTCAGCGTGGGCAAGGCACACACGTTCTCTACTTCTTACGGAGTCGGAAACACGATGGAGCACCGCAGCCACCACCCTTGCTGCGCCCCCACTGCTCCACGCCGCGTCCCCGACTGCCTCAGACGACACACGACACGCTGAGGATCGGCTGTCTGTCCGCTCCGTCACTTACAAAGTAACCAAGGATCGACTCACCTCATAAAAAGATTTCCGATTACAATAATGATGAGGGACTCTAGGGAAGGTTCTTGTCTCCACTTAAATAGGATACAGTAAAGTCAAGTTCCATCATTAACACCCAAGGTGCCATTACAAAGCACCTGTCTGCGGGCACGTGCGTGTGGGTCTGATGAGCACACAGATCTTGGATGTTTGGCTCTCTGCTATTCCACAGCCACACAGCACAGCTCTAATTCTGGGTAAGTGTCTCACAAATGTGGGCATTTGATCACAAGAGGAAACTGAAGTAAAAATATGGGGACAGATCTAGCACATACATCTAACACTAGAAAAAGAATCCCATCCACAGCATATGCCCGAACGACACCAGAACTGCAAAAATATTTTCTTATAAACAAAAGGCAGCATATTTTACTCAACTGCAAACTGAAATGACCCGTACTTTTATTTATTACACTGTGCAAATCCAGTTCACTTCAATTAATGGAGCCCTTATGGTTCAGGTTCTCAGCTACGTTTCGTTTGCTTGCTTGCTTTTAACCTTTTTAAAACCGCTAACACGAGACGTCTGGGAATCCTGTGATCGCCTGTAAGATTTCCCCATCGGCACGCTACGGTGTGGCGACTTTCCTCTGTGCCACGTGTAGGGACCCGTGACCGCCACCGAGATGGAGACCGGGGACGGGATCAAACACCAGAGACGACAGAAAATAAAGGGAATGCCAAGGAAAAAGGAAAACTAAGCAAGAGGAAGTTAAGTTTTTTGAGAAAAAGAATAAAGTGGAGTATCAACATAAACACACTTAAAATACTTAGTCCTTTCTCAGACACGACTGGGAGACGCGAGCCCACACACGGGACAGGTTACGTGTGGCGGCCCAACTCTGTTTGCCAACTAAATCACACTTAAACCAAAGTTGTGGAAATGGCTTCAAGAAAATCTAACAAAACTGATCCAAGTAAAGGTACAAAAACATTAGCTTTTCTCTTTTCCTTAAAAAGTAAAAATTACAAAGTGAACTGTAATAAATTTTTTAAAAATGCACGTTTGATTTCTGAACACTAAGGGTTTACAAATTTAGACAGCTAAGCTATTTCTGTAAACCAACTGATTTGAATAATCAACATGTTAAAGACCAAATTTTCCAAGTAACAGAACACTTACATTTGATGGATTTCTTGAACAAAGGAAATAAAAAAATGACAAAGCAGACAGGCAAACATAATTCACCGGTGTGCTATATAATTTTAAGCTCCCACCCCCAAATAGCTATTTGAAATTCATTTTGTATCACAAGCGCTTTTTCTGAATATTATTTAGGACAAAATAGCCAACTTGATAAAGTGCCAACAAACCGCATCAAAAATGTAGAATGTTAACTAGATAAAAGTGTCAAGAAGAAATATTATTATTACCGTATCTACTTCAAAAAGTAAAAACTTCTGCACAGGTTCAAAAGTTCAAAGCAACCGCATCTGTTTTCAAACAACAGCTTTTAAAACAGTAGAAACGGACGTGAAGAAAGCTACCTGGTCAGGATTCTTGTGGCTCAGAAGAAGATTTGAGGCCTTGATGTCGCCGTGCACGTACTCATGCTCGTGAATGTACTCCAGGACGTCCAGCTACGAAAGCAGCACACAGAACAAGTCAGTGCAGTACCTGACACGGACCAGCAGAGGACCGGGCTCCGGCCCCAGGAGAGGAACGCAGCTCACATACAATTCTCAAGCTCAGCTGCAAGACAGTTTTCCGAGAAAACCTTTTGGCATTTGCTTCATATATTTTCTGAAGGTCACTCCCAAAGCGGTCCATTATCATAAACCTGTAACTGAAGACAAACAAGAAAAGTCGGTGAACAAAACAGACTCCGGAAAACCCATCCCACAACGACTACTCCCCTAGAGTAACTCTTTCAGGGCAACCTTGCATAAAGGAAGCAGAATGAAGAGGGAAGAAAGGAAAACATTTGAAACCATTTCTCCCAACTTGGAATCTCAAGAGCCAGGAGTGTTTCCCTGTTGCTGCCTTTGACCTCGAAGGCCTCCCCCGCTGGTCTCAGCCAGGAAGTCTCCTGAAGACAGTAGGTCCACGCAAGGTAATCAGCCACAGACAGAACTGAGTCCAGCAGGTTCATGCGCAGTAAAGATAGAGCGATCTGAGGAAGACCAGGCTCACTGATGCTTTTTCATACCACAGTTAACTTATGCTTCTAGAGGTCAGCTTGTTGCCTGTGACTACTGTGTTTTTCTCTATTTTTAGGGCACATTTCAGCAGGATTGACTTGCTACTAAAATCAAGACTATCAAGAGATGCTGTAACAACAGCTAAATTCAATTAAAATGGCTAAAATGGCATAAAAGGGCTGTACATTAAATATTCAAAGGACGAGATTTAGGGAAGAACAAATATCCTGGGGAAATGACAAGATTTCTGGCTTTGCCACAAACCTCACGATGTCACCTCAGCCAAGTCACATGACCTCTTCGAGCCCCGATTCCCACGGCACTGAATGGGAGTGGGGCCTCGGGCTTCCTGAGGTCTTTTCTGGCACTCAAATCCTCACACTCAGCAGTCTTCAGTGACATTTCCGCGTGTGCCCACCGTGTGTGCAGCATCTCGCTCCAGTAACACGGTTCACCTTGTGCTCTGAGGGTCACTTATGTTTAGGAAGTTTTCCAGACTGACCTGTCGGGTTAAATCCGTGCAAGCCAAGCCCACACTCCCATGGACCTTCCCGTGGGAACACGTCCGACAACAGCTAGCGCTCACTGCGGCTTGGTCCGGGCGCGGCGCTGTTCTAAGTACTTCAGACGCACCGGTGCGTGTCAACCTAACGTCACTCCCGTGAGGGGCGGGCTCCTGTTCGCCCCATTTTACAGCAGGAGAAAGCGGATGACTGGTGATTTGTACTCCGGGAAGCCATGCTTTGGCTTCCACCTTAAACATATCCAAATAAATGTCAGCGGCACCCTAAAATCCCACTTATTTTTAGCCGAGAAGCTTACAATACGTACCACATGACAAGTTCAATAGGGAAGGAAAGCTAACATTAAAGGACAACATGCCAAAATAGGAAAAAAAATTAGGACTCTATCCACTTTTGACGTGGAAGAGAATTAAAGATCATCTTGTCTTAACATCTATTAATAAATAAATTATTAACGACTACAGAGATAAAGTGATTTGCCCAAAATCACGTAATTAGTCAGAGGCAAAATGTATTCGTGCATGTAAGATTTTCCAGGACGCTGTGACCTCTAACTTCATAAAGAAGCAGTCTGACTTCCTGGTTTCCCGTGTACAAGGGGTCCTGAAAGGCTGAGGGATGGGACCGGGACTCACGCACCTTTGTTTTTACACTACGTGATGTGATTGGTATAAAACGATACCACCTCTGCTGACAGTCGAAAAGAGGGCTAAGATCCAACGGCTGAACTCAACAGGAGATGCATGAAGACACCACCCCGAGCACGTCTTTGTCTTCACTCACAGACCCCCCACCGCCGCCGCCAACAATCCCCGCATCGCCTCCCTGCTTCTAGACCACACACGTCGACTGACATTCCCATCATCCGCACCATTTTACCCGAGTCCCCAGGGAAGGACACGTCGATGGCGTCCTCTTGCAGGAGCTCCTCAGAAATAACGTCTGTGTGACTGCTCTGGGGTGGACGCACCCCTGCAGAAGAAGGTGGGGAAGATCTCCCAGCTGCTGCGCCCCTCCTCTCTCCTCACCCCTGTCCTCCTTACTGGCGTCAGGCTCCTTCTCCCTTCCACAACATGCCCTGCTCCTTGTGAGAGATCTAGGCACGTGCCACACAGCAGGCCCGAGACGGCCCCCGTCCCCATTCATGTCACTCTCCTGCTGCAGACACCAGCCTGCTGGCCCATGGTTTTCTAAGTCAGTAGTTCTTCACGTTTACGGGATTAAAGACCCATCTGAGAGCAAACGCTAACACGGTATTTGATGTGTATTCTTACAGCTTTATGTGACCATTACTAAGTGGGTAGCTGTTATTCAATTTCACAGATGAGGAAACTGAGGCCAGAAGGAATCACTTAGCAGTCACCCACATTTTAAGAAGCAAAACACAGATTTGACACCCAACCAACCGGCTCTAAAATCCTTGCTCTTGCTCTTATACACACTATTTCTACAGAGATTTTCATAAAAACTATAGAGACTTGTCCCAACAAAACCACGTACAACAAAACACTGACTATCATTTCAGGAAGTCCACGCACTCCCTAAGAGACACACGGATCCCAGGACAAGAATTCCAAGCAAACCTCAGCGCTGGCCGCCCGCCCGACAACTGCCCCTCCAGCAGGGCGCCCGTGTGCTCCAGGCATTCCACCCCCTTGCACGTGGCCACACACTTCACCCCGCCAGTCACCGCCATCGCTCTGTCCCTGCCGGTGACCCGATGAAGGAGGAGCACTGACGGGGGCGCCTGGGCCGTTCAGTCAGTCACGCATCTAACCTTGGAGTCAGGAGTGATCTTGTGGTCTGTGAGTTTGAGCCCCACGTCGGGCTCCGTGCTGACAGCTCAGAGCCTGGAGCTGCTTCAGATTCTGTGTCCCCCTCTCTCTCTCTGCCCCTCCCCCGCTTGTGCTTGGTCTCTCTCTCAAAATTAAACAGTAAAAAATTATAAAAAAACAAAAGAATGGGCACTGATAAAACCCTGACCACGAGAACATGCGAGGGAGGGAGGTTTCCCTGCCACGTGTAAACACACAGCCAGCGACCCGTCCTCGGCGCTTGGCGGCTGTGCCTAGAAACGGGGCCGCCACCCCGAGACCGCCTGACGGGGAGCTAGAACAGACAAGCTCAAGGCCTTCAATTTCGGGCAAAAGTGCAGGATAACGGGAGCGGAGTCAAAGCGTCCCTTCACCTGCAGCTGAGCGCACCACTGCCAACCCGCCCCCAGGTCCACACGGCCTCGGGCAGCTGCCGGCCTGACTCTACCAGTTCCGTTCACGCGTTCAGATAGTTCTGAAATGTGCGTTATGCACCCAAGCATCGGAGGTTTTCTCCACCTCCGCTGTGCCAACACCACCCTCTCCGTTCTTGGAACTAAGACACGAACGAATCAGGGTCACACGGTTTAGCACGGGACTGTTGTCATTGCTTCATACGTGTTTGTTTTCCTCACGGCTGGGCTGAACTTTTATTTTTTCTTAATAATTTTTAATGTTTTTTATTTATTTTTGAGAGACAGAGAGAGGCAGCAAGAGCAGGGGAGGGTCGGAGAGAGAGGGAGACACAGAATCTGAAGACGGGCTCCAGGCTCTGAGCTGTCAGCACGAACCCACGAACCGTGAGATCATGACCTGAGCCGAAGCCGGACGCCTAACCGACTGGGCCCCTCAGGCGCCCCGGGCTGAACTTTTATAAAGAGGAGGACGCTGCCTCAAGCGGAGCAGACATCTAGTACGAAATCCCAAACCGAACCCAGAAGGGCTCCCTGTCACGTCACGACATGGAGTTTTTTGTTTGCTCGCTTGCTTGTGTGCAAGGGAAAACACACGGGTGCATTTGCTTTGCTCCTGCTCATCAGCTGGCTTCCGGGCACGTGCCGGCGCTCCGCACAAATCCTCCGGACCCGAGGTAACGTCTTGTTCCTCTCTGTCAGTGCACGCCATGTGGCTCCAAGGAAGGCCCGGCGGTACCGGCACGTCCTCAGTGAACAGTGAACAGTGAACGCTTCACACGGAGAGAAGGAAAGCCAGACATGCATATGCTTACCTCTTTCCGTTTTTATCATGTAGACCAGACCCCCAATACTTAGGAACACCCAGGTACTTCAGCTTATGGGTACGAATCCACTTCTGAACTACAAGTTTAAAAAAAAAAAAAAAAAGCTTGTGATTTCACTTGTTTTATGTATTTTTTTAAAATCATTAAGAGCAGAAGGTACTAACACATGCAGTTAGATTACACCTTTTTTCATAAAAAAAGGTCGACATTATTACCAACAAATAACAAGCACCTTACAGTCAAAGCATCTTTACTAACTCACCAACTTTTGTTATCCTGCTCTAAACACTGCCTTTGAAATGAAAAATCTGGGGCACCTGGGTAGCTCAGCCGGTTAAGCAAACGACTTCTGATTTCGGCTCAGGTCATGATCGCACGGTCATGAGATCAAGCCCCACAGTGGGCCCCGGCCTGCACGCCTGCTTACAACTGTTTCGCTCCCTCTCCCCTCCCCCACTCATGCAGACACACACACCAGCACCCACGATGTCTTTCAGGGAAAAAAAATAACTGAAAATCTGCAGAGGGCATTTAAAAGAAAGAAAATCAAATCACAGTACTGCAGTTGTACGCACCATCTCTAATTATGTAAATGTTTACCCTCTTCTCCAGAAAGACTTACTTTTTACCCAATCTACAAGTTGTTCACCTCATTCTAAAAGTCTTCAACCAGGAAATCAAGCTGGGGCGAAGGGAGGGGTGGCGGGGAGGCTTGAAGAGTCCGGCTCTCTCTCTTCTTTGACAGTCCATCCTAGTTCACCAATCACAGCTCCCTCCCTCCCCCTCCCAGGTTATGCCCTCTGGAGTTTAGAAAAAATACTCAAACAGACTGGGAGATCCTTGAGTCATTTACATGAATTAGGATTATTTCTCAATTTTTAATAATATTTCCTAAATCATATCATTTATTAACTTTATTCCATATATCAATGTAGGTGAAATCTTACCATAACAAACCCAGTAAGAAAAAATTGGGATTCTTTTCTACAAATCTCATTAAAATGAAATTGATTCCGGGGCACCTGGGTGGCTCAGTCAGGTGAGCGTCTGACTCTGGCTCACGTCATGATCTCACAGTCCATGGTTCAAGCCCTGCATGGGGCTCTCTGCTGACAGCTCGGAGCCTGGAAGCCTGCTTCAGATTCTCTGTCTCTCTCTCTCTATGCCCCTCCCATGTTCATGCTGTCTCTCTCTGTTTCCCAATAATATATAAATGTTAAAAAAAAAAAAATGAAATTGATTCATGAAGTAAAAAATAAAAATCACAAGGCATCAAAATATAAGACCCAGTGCCCTGGTCTTGACTTAAAACAACACCCAGGGGTCATTTAAAGAGCGTAAACACACGTGGGCCGCACTCCTTACTTTGCTCAGGTTTGGCCGCCCGCTGGTAGAACTTCAGTTCAGTAAAGAGAGGTCCATTGTCACTCGGCTCCTTAAAACAGAACAGGTCATTGATGTTAGGAGCTGTTAACATTAAGGAGTTGTTTGCAATGACGCTTCATAAAGGACGACATCGATTTTCCTTCCAGTGTAACTTAAATTTGTGACCATGTTTGAGTCAAACTCCTCTGAAATGTTTTAGATAGTCTAAGAGTCCACGAGTCTTCCATTTCTCTCAAGCTCCACTTTGTAAGTGATAAAATGTTCAAAATCAGACACACAGCTCAAGTTTTGCAGAAGTTTACAAAAAGTCTTTAAATTCATTTTCATCTTTTTAAGCTTTCTCTTAAGCAATGATCAGCAACCATGTGAACTGTCTCACCAAGGGGCCACCAGATGCTTCTGAGATCTAATAAAATTTCAATCCCAGACTAAGCCAATCAGTGGCAAAACCCTACTCTTTCCCCGGCTTCTCAGTACCATCGTTATCTCATTGGTCGGGACTGGCAGACACCAACCTTGTCACGACGGGAATCTTCTGGAGCTCCAGGTGAGCACGCACAGTCCATGCAGCTGCACCCTTTCCTTCCTGACACGGATTCCCGAGTTTTAAGGAGCCAACAAGTTACGTCCCCGTGATAATTCAATGTCAAGAGGAAAACGGGGCTCAGTGATAATCATTTTCCACCAACTACGCTGGACTACATTCAGTTTACATTTTAAGGGATATAACAGTGAAAATTATTTGTAAAGAAGTACACACACACAAAAAGGTAGGAGAAACAAGAAATATCAGCTTGTTGCATGGTCTGCCTTGTGAAAAAGCTACAGAAGAGTAAAAATGATCTTAGAATTTTGTGGACTTTTTAAACAGTAAATGGTGTCGGAATCAAACCTGGTTAGTATTTCATGTTTGATGACTTCTGTTGGGATTATCTTGTTTATCGAGAATCTGAAAAAATTTTTTTCAAGCAGTGGAAACTTCAAAGGAAGAAGCTAACATTTCCAGACGAATTGGAGGGCTGCTTTTCCTTTTGGAAATATGGGAAGAAAGCTATTTGGGACAGAACACCTGTAGAGCTGGGGTTCAAGGTCAGCAGAGCATTTGAAGAAACAAGCCGAGGTCCACTCTCTTCAAGGGTCCCCAGCTGAAGCCCCTACAGGAGGACTAGCCAACGAGCAGAGCCAGGCAGCAGGCAACAGGTGACCGACACTTGGATCAGAACCTGGAAACCCACTTGCCCTGCTCCAGGTGACGACACTCTCAGCCCGGCCTCGGAGCAGAACGGTGCACAAGGGCGCGGCCTCTCGGCACTTCTCAAGAAGCGAAAACTAACCAACACACAAGGTACGAGTCCATATCCCGAATTTTTGGACTCCGTACCTCAGGTTTCGCCATAACCTGGGGCTCCTGTCTTCACATCCGTGATTGCTGGACAGATACCCGTGCCTGCTTACAGCCTACGGCCAAGAACGGGCCTTCGGCTGGAGAAGCAAACTCCGTGTAAGAAACGGAGAAAGAAATGGAAATTCAAAAGAAGAAATTTTGGTAAAGTTCCTCTCCAAAGGCTCACTTTAAGAACAGCTTATTAATATAATTCAGGTTCGAAAGGGGTTTTCCTAAGACAAATCCTGGCTTATTACCATCCGTCTAAAATACTGATTTATTCAGTTTCAACCTATGTCATATCAACTTTAATTTTCAAGCTTCCCTTCAGGCAATAATTTATTAAACTTATAATAATAAGAATCAACCTATATAAATCAGACTATTATAATGAAAGTCCCACTACAATGAAGGCTCTTTGAGCTCATTTCGTACTTTTTCTAATCCAGTAAGATTCCATTATAACGAAATAAAGGGGCGGCTGCCAGGGCACCGCACTCTGTAGCCAACGCTAGCTATTTCCGTTCGAGAAAATACCTTAACTCATAACTAAAATTTTATTAACATATTTCAAACCTAAAATACATTGCCAACTCTGTAATAGCCAAGATTTAGAAAAGAAATTGGGACTGACATTTTAACTAGAATATCACTGAACGTTTCTTTAAGACTTCTAAGTGTCAAAATGAAGATGACAACAGAAAAAAATTAAAATGTGACACATTTCAATGGCGCCATCTAAAAGCAACTGGCTGCCATTTAAAAATGAAGCTGTATAATGTTTCCCCTTCCTACCAAAAAATTATGATGTACGAACTGAAAATTCAGGTCACTTCTCATACAGTCAGTGGGGGAAATGAAACATCAGTCTGCAAACTTCTTGCTGGGGAACTTGGAAATACAACTTTCAGTTCACACGGGAAAGCGACCGTGCTATAAAGATCTGTTAGGATACAGGACCCGAAAGTCCAACCTCCCCGCCTCAGTTCTGCTATCGGCTCAGGACATGACTCCGAAGGGGGTAACTGAAAACTGATTCATTGTAAAAGTCTGCTCATAAGCAAACACAAAAGAGAGTTTTCCCTCCTTGCATTACCCAACTTATTACCCGTTCACCGTTCATGACTGCACGTCGTCTTTCCGGAGACAAACAACGGTGTCTCTCGGTAATCTGGAGGCAGAGGACACAAGTCTACCGCCTCTGGGGACCCGGCACCACAGCTCCAAGGCTGCGCCCACAAGTCCGTAAGGAACAGGGCCCTACACAGAACAGAACAGTCATCGGTAGGAGAGGGAATCCACTGAACACGGACCTAAACAGCTACCTTGAATATGTATGTCTTCATTTCAAGACCAAACGTCGTAAGAAATCTGCGGGTTAACGGTTCGCAGCTCTCTCACACGGCAGATCCGCGTATTAGCGGGACCCCATTTTTGACAAGCCCTCCACGTTACGGCAGCAGCCCTGTGAGACGCGCAGGGCACCCGCCGCCCCTCCTGAAGAAAAGGGTCCGCAAAGGTAAAGGGGGCGTGCACACTGGGTCCCACGGGATGTAAGGAGGTGGTGTGCTGTGCACCGCACTCCACCGGTGCCTCCCACCCTCGAGGACTGCCTCCTGGGTGCCAGGCCCCGCGCCCAGAGGGGACACTGTACCGCCCAGCCGGGCGGGGAGCCGCTGTCTGAGCCGACGTGCCAGTACGTTATTAAGCCCGACTTCACATTAAAAATCAATTTGCCTTCAGTTATTTCTTAAATGACAATTTAAGGGGGTTTTCCCCCCAAAGATAAAATATGTGCTTATTTTAGGAAGTGTGGAAAATACTGATATATTTTCTTCATATCATATGACCATTTTATAAAATTACCTCCATACTACACATAGTATTGTGTCTTGCTTTTGTTTTTAGTACTTAATTATGAAATTTCCCCTAAAGAGTAGTACTTGTTCTTTGAAAACATGATTTTTAAGAGCCCCTAATGTTTTAAATGGCAAATGTTCATAAACAGTTGCTTTTCATACTGGAAAGATCTGGTACTTACTTTATATGGATATGCTTCTGTTTGGTGAACCGTTTCAATCTTTAATATGATAAAGCTCTGGGAATAAAAGGGTTACAGAAAGGTAGTGGACGGAGCTACGGCACAGCATGTGACAAGTGACGCAAACCACGAACAGGCTGCTCGGAAAAACACAGACGAGGGATGGGTGGCATCTAGAAATCAAAAGGTGGGAAGTGACAGTCACAGAGTTTTCAAAAGAAGAAAACAGGCATTTAGACACGGCCTCAAGAAAACAAGTTTACGACAAGGTCCTTATCATCAGACAACGTAAAACCTACGAGAGAGAAACCTACAAGGCGAAAAGCAACCGGCGGCACGGGAAGGCTCTTGGCATAGGGACCCGCAAAACACCCGGAAAGAACGAGTGCCCCTAGAGGTAAAGGGGCTCAGAGGAGACGTGGGTCCCGAGGGAGCCGGCAGCCTCTCCCCCGAGCGAGCAGAGGTAAGGCCCAGAACACCGTTTCGTTCATGGCGTTCTTTCAGGACCACAGCCAAGCTACCACACTGAACACAAAGGAGAAATCAACCGAATATTTATCACTGTCCTAATTACAAAGAGGAGTGATATGGGCTAATGGGAATGGAACTAAATTAGGAGATAGGAGATGCAGGGTGCTGAACTAGGTTTGATAACAAAATGCTTGAAACTCAGAAATAAAGAGCAATTTGCCACCTTATTAAGCAGCTAGGAAATGCTGCTCCTACGCATTTTTTGCCATAACTTTATACGTAAAACAGGTAGTAAAAGTTCAAGTTACAGTGAACACCAACTAAAATACTTAGAATTGCCCATAATAAAGCAGAACATACTAATTCTAAAACAAACCACAGCTTAAGGGCTGCCAGGCTACCCACAAGGAGGAAGACCTGTCTACACCGCCCCACCCCCCCAAACAGGACGCGGGCCCGGCAGTGTGGGGACCGCTGTGCACACACTGGGCAAGGACAGAGTGGTCACCAGGGACCACAGTGTTTGAACCTCAAGATCATGAGAAGGAAGTCCGAAGTGGACTTGCCCTCTTCGCACAATGCAAACCTTTTACAGATCCTAAGAAGAAACTAGTCTTACCATAGATTTTAGTTTTAACCTGTCGCGTCAGAGACAAATGCAGATAACACCCTGCATCTCCACGCAAACGACCCAAAATGTAAAAGTAAGGACGTTCGTTCCTCTGGTACAGCAGCAAACTGAGTATTTCAAAAGGAGTGAGAATCCACAAAGCGAGAGAAAAGTCCAAAATGAAAAGGGCCTGACGAAAAGGGAAACGGCAGGCGACACGCTTGAAGCTGTCCACCTCACTCCCTCCGCTCTGGGCGGACAGAGGAGCCGGGGCCCACCAGCCCACCCACTAAACAAGCGCACACACTGGACAGAACAGGGACCTCTCTCTCCAGACACTAGACAGGACAGGCAGCACCCCTGGAAGATGGGAAACAAACAAAACGAGCCCCAGAACCGCCCCAGCTTTCCTCACCGAGGCCCCAGAGGAGGGTTCTGCGGGGCGACGAGGCCGACAAGCCCGCCACCAAAACCAAACGATGGGACTAGATATTTTTAAAATTTAGAAATATCAGAAACAAAGGCGCCCGGGGGGCTCATTCGGCTGAGCGTCTGACTTCTGCCGAGGTCATGCTCTCACGGTTCGTGGGCTCGAGCCCCACATCGGGCTCTGTGCTGACAGCTCAGAGCCTGGAGCCGGCTCCTGATTCTGTGTCTCCCTCTCTCTCCTTCCCCCTCCCCTGCTCGTTCTCTGTCGCTGTCTCTCAAAAATAAACAAACATTAAAGAAATTAAAAACTAAAAAAGAAGTATCAGAAACAAATTATAAAGACCCACATCCCTCGCAAACAAAGACATAAAGATCCTCCACAAAATATTAGCAAATCGAGTCCGGCATGATGTGAGAAGCGTAACATGTCACAACCAAGTGGAGTGGATGTTACGGATAACAGCTCTACAGTCAGACGGCCCATCGCTATGACCGCCGCGTTAACGGAATAACGGAGAAGAGGCCTGTGACCCATCCCGACAGATGCAGAGAAAGCACTCGGAGAATAAACAGGCGACCAGCAAACCGGGAGAAAATGCTTACAGCACACACATCTGGAGGCAGCCTGCGCCCAGAACGACTCTTACTACCCAATCATAAAAAGCAAAGCAGCCTAGTTACTGGAAAAAAGACTGGGGAGGCACTCCACAAAGGCAAACTCGTGAATGACCAGGAAGCACATTACCTAGAAGAAGTCATCAAGATCAGCCACCAAGTGGGGTCCCCAGGTGGCTCAGTCGGTTGAGCATCCGGCTTTGGCTCAGGTCATGATCTCGCGATTTGTGGGTTCGAGCCCGACGCTCTGTGCTGACAGCTAGCTCAGAGCCTGGAGCCTGTCTTCGGATTCTGTGTCTCCCTCTCTCTCTGACTCTCCCCTGCGCACGCGGTCTCCCTCTCTCTCTCTCAAAAATAAATGTTTAAAAAAAAAAAAGATCAGCCACCAAGTAAAACTCGAAGACACAGCCACCCCCCCAGTATCAGGGCTGCACACCCGGCCGGCCTGCCGCGCGCACGCTGAAGGGGGCGCCCAGCAACCAGGACGCTCACGCGTTGCTGGCAGCGTGCAAAATGGCACAACCACCCTGGGGATCTGGCCGGGGCTTCCTTATAAACGTAAACACACACCTTCCCCGTAAACCGGCAATTCTCCTTCTAGGTAGTCATCCAAGAGAAATAAGAACCCCGTACGAAAGTCTGTATAGAGAAGCTTTATTCATAACGGCCCCAGACTGGAAACAATCCACGTCTATCAACAGGAAATGGAAAGAAGAAAAAACCTATAATACGTCTACGTAATATAGTATTTATTCTGGGAGGTAAGACCACACGAGTAACCACCACCAACACGAGTACACAGTATTAAATATGATGCTGAGCATAAGTCAGAAACAAAATACTATATACAGTATGATATCATTTCTATGACATTCTAGACAATACTAACTAATCCACAGCAAAATTAAAAAAAAAAAAAAAAAAACAGCCAAAATCTCAGATAAGTGGTTAACTCAAAGAGTGCAGGAAGTAGGGGTTTGACCAGAAAAGGTCACAAGAAATCTTTCTGGGGTGATGGAAACACTGTATTATTTTGATAGGAGTGAGAGTTATAGAGGTATGTGCACTTGTCAAAAGTATTCAAATCATTTAATGCCTACAAGGTTTTCCCTAAAACGATTCACGTCCAAAAGAGTTAATTTACAAGAGCTCAAATACATTCTTCACTGAAAAGAAAGTGAAATTAAACAAATACCACACTTCAGGGTAACTCTGAGTTCTACGGCCTCTAGAGAAAAAGCAGGGGGTGGGGAACTTCTGTGGGTGACTTGCCCCAAAATCAGACCCTGTTCTCTCTTCCATTATTTAACAAAAGCATGTTCTTCACACGGAGTAAAGGAACTGAGAGGAGCTGCACACGTAACTGTGTCAGGAAAGAGGCCCCCCACGTTCACGATGAAAAACCACAGCTAAAATGCCTGTTAGTGCACTGGCCTGGCTCTGCAAAGCCACATGCCAGAGGAGGCCCTGTCCACCTTTACTCACTACAAACTAATTTCAACATTAGTTTAGCAAAACGAAGGTCCAAAATGATCACAACTATATAAGTAATTTAATTGACAAAAATGGAAGGAGAAGGGAAGAAACCTGGACAAAGACAAAATGGACCAAGTGGGAGTTCAGAAGCAACGGCAAGACACAACCCGGAAGCCTCGCGGGAGCAGCGCAGTCCTCTAGGAGGTGAGCGCAGCGTCCGCTCTGCGGCGAGGAGGGCGGAGGGGAACTAACGAGCTGCGTCCTTGTGTCCCTTGTGTCCGTGTCTGTGCGGCTCCGCGCTCCCGCTCACTCCAGGTCAGAAGAGAGGACACAGACTGTTCCAACTCAAATTACTGGAAACTGTAAAGCTACTTTTGTGTCTTATTAAATATTTACTAAACACCGTAGAAAATGTAGTACCCCCGGGTTTCATCGGTTATAGTTACGGAAAAGGATGTTTACAAAGTAAATACCATACCCGTTCAACAAAGAAGAAAATCAGCTAAAATCTTTTCTTACCACTTTTACAACACAGGGTGCATCACTGCCCACGGACTTTGAAGAATTCCGATCAGCTGTTTGAAAAAGTGACATATGTAATATCAGAACAAGAAGCAGCATTATTTTAATCAGCCAGTTCCTAACCCTTTGTGACTATTTAGGTCTGTGTATCTAGAACTCCTTGATAAATTAAATCTCAGCTCCCGAATTCCTGTCTCCGGATGATCATGACAGTCTAGCTCATCAATTTGAAGACCTTTTTTTTCATGAGTTAACATGTCTGAAACTGAAATGCCTCTGATAATTGCGGGGTATCTTCAAAATGATCGTCAATTAAGTATGGAAAACTCGGAGTTACAGATTTCTTTAATTCGAAAGTACTCAGGGCCTTTGATATGCTAATGTAGGCTGTGAATTCCCGAGAGGAGGGTAACTGATAAAATTTCTTAAATTTAACAAACCAGGGAATCCTTTTAAGAAGGGGCATAAAAAAAAAAAAAAAGGAAGAAGAGAGGAGCTAAAATTCCAGAATCCACTAATTTTGAAGGAAAAGAACTCCTCTAAATCAATAGTCAGGATGCCGGCGCCTGAACTCGGCGGCTGCCGTCTGCTGCCTGCAAACAGGCGCGCGGCTGTCCTGGAACTCGAGGTCGCCCACGCTCTTGGAACAAGTGTTTCTACCAAGGACTCCTGGGCGCCAGTGTCTAGGGAAGCGACTCAGTAACGAACAGGAGGAAACCAGTGCTGCTCTTAGGAAGCGAATGTTTCAGCGCTAAGACACCGACAACAACTAAAATACCGAGTACACCTAATGGTGTGAGTGCTACAGAGGGAAAACGAGCAGAAATGGAAGGCAGACAGATGCTGCAAGGCGCAAGGAGAAACCTCCCTGACGGGGCATCACTGGAGCAGTGGTCTGAAGGCAGGGAGCGAATAAGCCACGCAAATATCCGGGGAAAAACATTCCAGGCAAACCAGCACAAAGGCCCTGACTGGAAAGCCTCTGACAGGTCTGGGGAAAGCAAGGAGGCCAAAGTAGCTGGAGAAAAGGAAGTGAGGTGGAAAGGAACAGGGGACAGATCAGAAAAGCAGCAGGGAACGAACACCAGCATGACAGGCGACACACAGCTGTCACTGTGACGGAGCGGGAGAGCTGGAAGGTGCGGGGAAGATGACTGGCAAGATCGGACTTTGATTTTTCAAGACTTCTTCGGGCTGCCTGGTGGAGGCCGGCGCGCAGAGGGCGAGGGCAGAGGCAGGGAGGTCGGCCGGGCCATCACGACGCTCCAGGTGAGAGACGCACAGGCCTGACCCAGGGTGGCAGTGGCCGAGGTGGTGGAAAGTGGTCAGACTGTGGGCATACTTTCCCAGAAGAGCCGACAGGATGTGCTGACGCACTGGATACAGAGGACAAGGCAGGGGTGGGGGGATGGGGGGTAGGAGGCAGCCAAGTTTTGAGCCTGAGTAACTAGAAGGAGGAAGTTGTCAGGAAGAGAAATCCGCAGGACAAGCTGGCGCTCCAGGCTGCCGTGAGTCTCAGGTGCTCCTGAAACGTCCAAGTTCAAATGTTCAACAGGCAGCTGGTACACAAGTCTGGCGTTCACAAGAACGGTCCAAGTTCGAGAAACAAATGTGAGAGTCATCGACACCGAAACACTGCTCCCTTAAAGCCAGGACCCTGGAAGACCCCCAGGGATTGAGTGTGGACAGAGAAGGAGGGGGCCCCAGGACGGCCCTAAGGCAGTCTCACGTTAGAAGCGGACGAGATGGAGGGCAGGAAAAGGAAAACAAGAAACTGCGAATCAGCCCGGAAGCAGCGGGATTTTGAAGAGGCTGCAGCTAAAGTACTTCACACTGAAGAAGGAACACTGGGCACAGAGGCGGCTCACGTGCGCGGACGGCAAGTGCGAGCTCCGACACACGTCACTCGGATACCGACTTAGTAACAGAAACCAGGCTCTTTTAAACAAGCACGTAGCGTCCCGAATACCCAGACCAGGACCGCGCCCCAGCAACACTGCACAACTCCAACGAGGAAGGGGAGGGAAGGCAACTCAATAATCCACCCCGACATCGTGCGCTACAAAACGTGCGAGGCACAAGAGTACAGTAAGGGGAGCTGGCCCGCTGCGGAGAAAGAAAAGGCCTCTCAATGCAGCACGGGAGGTGTCACGAAGGGGTCGGGTGTGCGGGGGGCTCAGTCGGTTAAGCATCTGACTCTTGATTCGGCAGGTAAATCACATTCGCACACACAGTCGAGCTCCGGGCTTCAAGCTGTCTCACGAGCACGCCTGGAAGAGGCTGCAGCCAACCCCAAACCCCACCGGCCCCGAGGGGTCTGGGTCGGACGGTCCTAAGCCCTCGATCTCTGCCCGTGGCTCCCGAACGTCAGCACGTGGCTGAATCACTGGGGCGCTTGTCCGGGCCCTCTCCCTACAGTGTCTGACTCCAATTCCTGGTCCTGGGCCGGGGGGGGGGGGGGGGGGGGGGGACCCCAGAACCTCCGTGTCAACACGCTTCCACGACTAACGCTAACCTTGTATCTAACGGTAGCATCTTGAATAAGATGCTGCTTAAAAGAGAAAAGGGTTTCACTACTAAAACTAAAACCTATAAGCCTCATGGCAGAAATTAAACAAAGAAGGAAATAATTAACTAAATCCAGAGTAGAGGTGGAGGAAGAACGCATCATGGAAAAGTCACAAAGAAGCATCAAAAGAAACACGACTCTACGTGTCACTGTTAATGTTCCTGGCGACGCGGTCAGCTTTAGGAGCAACCACGTCAAGTATCAATCACCTACAACACAGGTGGACGATCTAGTTCACCTACGGAACCTCAGGGTCCCACGCAGGTCCCCCCAGATTTCAGAGTAAGCAAGCTAATTCATAACACATTCTCCCAATTCCACTATGATGCCTACCGGGGTTGTATAGAAAGAAAAAATAAATCCACACCTGTTAAAGATGTGAAAATCTCCAAATTAAGCCAAAACAAAGGGAATTGATCCTAAATGAGATAGGTGGCAATGGCTTTCTCCCGGTCTCAGAAGACATCAGGACGATATAGAATATCTTAAAATTTTAGAGCACAATATTACGGATATGCTACCCTCTTTTTCATCTGCGGTTAAATCAACTTCCTCTTCCACTCCTGTGTGGGAGATGCAGTGGCCTACGCATACAGTCTTAAGCTGAGCGCAGATACTTAGGAACCACCTACGAAAAGCTCCTAACTTAAAAAACTATGCCAACAAGAAAGCAGGTAAATCTTTGGACTCAATGAGAAGTACCCCTATGCTAGGGGCGCCTGGGGGGCTCAGTCGGTAGAGCGTCTGCCTTGAGCTCAGGTCATGACCTGTGGTTTGTGAGTTCGAGCCCCACACTGGGCCTGCTGCTGTCCGTGCAGAGCCTGCTTCACAGCCTGTCCCTCCCTCCCTCCCTCTCCCTCTCTCTCTTTTTGTCTGTCTCTCTCTCTCTCTCTCTCTGTCTGCCCCTCCCCCGCTGCGCTCCGTCTCTAAGAAATAAACTTCAGGAGCGGTCGCACACTTACCGAGATATATACAGCCGAAGCCCCCCTGGCCGATGGGTGACCCGAGTTTCCACTCCTTCTTCGTCATGTCAGTGATGATCTCTCCGGCTGCAAAGTGTTCTGCAAGTCGTCTCTTTGCAGAGCTGGGTCTTCCGGCCTGAGCCACTTTTACGCGAGGCATTTTCACTAGAATATAAAAGAAAGCGACACTCAGAATCATAATCCTAGAAGAGCTGGAACATCTTCCACTAAGGGAGGCACTGGGCTCCGAAGGTGCTTTTCAGAGGAAGCACATCTGTGACGGGACAGCCGGGCTCGAACTCCGGGAGGGTTACATGCTCACCCCCACTTCCCCAACGAGGAAACGGAAACCTGGCAACGCTGGTGGCCCATCCGAGGCGGCAGACCCAGGACACGGCAGGGCAGCAGAAATCCGCCCGGAGGGCCCACCTGGCTCCGGAGCCTCCCGGCGCGGCCTCGGTGACAAAAGTCAGCACAGGGAAGGGGCAGTCCTTTCACAACAGGGACAAGGGAACTGGGGCTGTCTGGCCATCTGGCTTCACAGAAAAGGCAAAGGGGGTGAAAGCCAACCTTCCACGCTTCCCTTCTCACCACTGTCCCTTTGAGGTGGAGCTTGATCCTCCCAGCTCGCTCACCGACACGTGTCACTGCCCCTCTGGGCAAGAAGCATGTTGCTGCGAACACGGCACAGGGCTGGGACCCAAGGGCCCAGGCTCCGGGGTGGCTGTGCCCCCAGCGGGACGGAGACCGTGATCAGGTCACCTCTCTCCGGGCTGTCAGTGCCCTCGAACGCAGCTTACCGCACTGAGACAGAGAACCCAGGCGGGGGCAGGGGTCCAACTCTCAGCTCTACAACTACGAATTGAAAAAGATGTAAAACGAATACTCTAGATCCTGGACACTGTCAGAGACCACAAAGAGCGCGCTAAGAGTTCACGGGCATCGGCAGCACCTGAAGGAAGCCGGCTCCGAGGGGACAATTTACAAAAGGGTTGGTCTGGGGCCCAGTCATTTACATCCACACACACATTAGATGGGGTATTTTTCACCAAATACCCACCCACTATCACTCCACATGCATACACTGCATAGATGCAAACGCTCTTTATTAACTTATTAGGGAGTTTTAAAATGTTTCCTATACAATACCAACCCCTCTTCGTTGTCTATATGTTAACAAAATACCTTCAAAATAAATGAATGTGTGTCGGGAGCCATTTCTGAACTCACGAAGTTGAGAAAACTCCTTGTGAGGTTCAGGCGGGTTTTGCATGGCCTCCCGCAGCTGGATGGTGACCATTGTCTACCCCCCACTCAATTATTTTTTGAGCACTAATCCCCAAGGCACCTTGTTGATTGGTATCAGGAGTGACTTGTCCCCTTATCCTAAAATATGCAGACTGCACCTTGTGAAGAAACTTATTGTAGGAACTACTTCTTTTGTGTTTATGGGAGCAAACATTGCATTTCCTGAGAATCCTATTTTTCTTATCCTTCCCCTTAAGCAAACAGGCTACGGACCCCTGCTCACAAAGAGCTAACTTTTGCCTTTGCTGTGCTAAAAACATGGTCTTGTATTTAAATGCTAAAGATCTCTTCCTTTCCCATATGATAAGCATCTAAATCACCTACATCAATCACTATTGATAAAGATTATGCATGAGTCTTCTACCAATCTATGTTCTGGGAAATTTTTCCATACCAATGAATTTGTCATCAGGAATCACTGTCTAAGGCAAATGCCACTTCTGTGCTGGCCCCCACATTTTTTTTTTTACCATAACTAAAGCTGACCCTCAGGTCAGTGCAGAGATGCCTGCCTGGCGATCAGAAAGAACCTTGAGGCACTCATGTCTCTCGTGCCGACACCGTCCATCCTACAGGGAACCCTGGACCTGCTGGAGCTGGACTCCGGCAACTGTGGCTATTATTTCTTCCTCTCAAGCAATTCTCCTAATGCCTATTTTTAATCACTGTAAAATCCTCCTGAATGAATTTCAGTGTAACCGTGACAGCCAGACTCAATACACAAGGTGACGTTTCTAGCCATGGGTGTAGCTGAGTACAAGGAATAACCAAGTACACAGTACTTCCAGACTCTACAAGGGATGCCCTCTAAGTTCACCCAGCTGTATCAAATCATCAGAACACTCTCCTACTCGAAGTCAAGACAGTTTAAAATGAGTTTAAAAAAGATCTTCTCCTCTTTCCGTAACTCAAGATAGTAACCAACCGGACTATCTTTTGTGTTTTCTGGAACGCCTTTCCTAAAGCGACCATCCTTCACATGAAATATTCCAGCTCACCTTCCACTCAACATAAATGGTGGTCAACAAAAAGTGTTTCTCCTCCGAAGTAAGTGCTGAGCTTTCACTCTTAGCTTTATTCCTGTGGCCTACAGATGACCACTAACGCAGTCTGGAATGACTTCTCCTTCCTTCCTGAAAGCTGTCCCACAGAGCGGAGGCCGCCGCGGCCAGTCTCTGGACACCTGCACAGCTGCTGCCTCCACAGGTCACTGCTACTGAAGATGGCGGGGCCGCCAGCCCACCTGTTCAGCCTCCCGAATTTCCCCACAAAACCCGACAGAGCAGCTGGAGAGCAAGTCTCCAACCTCAGGGACGCATCTGCAACAAAACTAGGCGACACTATCCCCTTCCTCCACAGACCCCCAAACGTGAGTGTGCGAAGACGCCGCAGACGGCGGGTCGGCCGGTGCGTACCAGCGGCTGGGGCAGCAGCAGAGCCGAGGGTGGGGTCTCTGACAGATCGGAGAGTCCCCAGGTTACCAGCAGGTACTTCCCGGAAGCACAGAGACCGCGTGGGAACAGCTGCCGAGGCGGCCGGGAAGGGCTGTGCACACTCCAGCAGCAGGCGAGCGGGGGAGGGGGCAGGGGGCTCCCCTGGAGGCGCTGGGGCGGGCAGCCTCCAGGGCTCCCAAGGGAACAGGCCAAACCACTCCCTCAGGTCAAAGCCTCCCACAGGTGGAGGAAAAACTGCTAGCACTGAATCCATACTGAGCATCACAAAGATAATACAAAGAAAGGAAAAAGAAGGTTCAAATAAAGTAGATCTGTAAGTTCACCTCCATGGTTCAGAATATGACACCAAAAAACCACCTCCCCCCCCAAAAAAAAGACAGAAAAGAAAAGGAGGCTGTAAAGACGGACATAAAGTCTACCTGAACTACACCATCTAGAACTAATTGCACATAAAAGAAAAAACTGCTTATGAAACTCAGCAACAAAAAAGGATCAAGGCCTAGACCTGTGCAAACTGGTATTAAAAAAAAAACCCTTCAGAAAAATACATAACACATGCCCGCCAAGAGGTTGAGAGCTTCGAACCAGTATTTCAAAAGGAGCTTAAACACTTATACATAAAGACCAAGATCAGAACTAGAAAACTCAGAAACCAAGCAATGAGAGGAAACTAAAAAGTCACAATCAGTTCAGAAATGAAAACTAAACTGAATGCAATTTAAACACAGTGACTTCGCAAGAACAGGACAGGGAAAAGGAACAAACTTTAAACATCAAAAAGGGTGGGGGCACCTGGGCGGCTCAGCCATCTTGGGTCATGGGATCCAGCCCCGTGTCAGGATGCACGCTGAGCATGGGGCCTGTTTGGGACTCTCGCTCTCTCTCTCTCTCTCTCCCCCTCCCTGCATGCACGCGTGCTCGTTCTCTCTCACAGTAAACTTAAAAAAAATAAAAATTAAATAAAAATTAAAAGGCATGAAAAAGACAAACATTTCTAGAGAAAATCATAAGTTTAGGACACAGAAAAAGACACTGAACATACAGTAAGGAGAATCAAAGTAAAGGAAGAGAATACTAAAGACACTTTAAGAAGAGTTCGCTGAATTTAAAGGAAAAAAAGATGTGAATCTACCAAAAAAAAGGTTGCAGCACACACAGTCCACAGGGGAAATCGGCTCAGCACGACCCAGGTCCAGACACAGTCCTAGTAAAATTACCAAACACCGTGGAGAGAGCGAATATTCTCTGAGCATCCAGGCTGAAAACAGATCTTTTGTATGGAAAATAATTCAGGCTGTCCTCACTTTGACAGCAACACTCATGCCAGAGAAAAAGGGGGAAGTAACAAATTCAAGGCAAAGAAAACACAAACCGAAGGTTTTATGCTCAGCTCAACTTCAGGTGTAAAGGCCAACGTGTTCTCCACATGGAAAAAGGAGTCAGAATCCATGGGGGGAACGAGTCTCTGATGTCCAAAACGCCTGAAGAAACATGGCAAGCAGGGAGCAGACACTTACGTATGTATTTATAAGTACTGATCTGCAGAACGGAGAGTGAACACGGGCGATCAGGACCGCACAGAGCATGTAATGGGCACGTGTCCTGACAAACTAGGGAGGGGACAACTGTAACATATGCAAAGAAACCCCAACTTTCTAGTAATCACTCTGCACGTGATCCCTGCTTTTGTTAACTAAGGTTACTGTATACACAGCTGTGGCATCACGTAAACGGGTAAATTGTGTGAGATTTTAATTGTCATCCCCTTGTATCCTTAGAAATCAAGATTCAAACATGAAAGAAAGGGGATCCGATTAAAGACAGAAGAGGTAAGGCTAAGAATGCCTTACTGGGAAATATTTGTAATTCAGAAGTTACTTTATCTTCTACAAAACGCAGGTGCACACGCACACTCACGCGCACACACACACACACACACACACACTCACCCCTTTGTGTTGCTAGCCTCGCCCACAAAAAAGGCTTAGAAAGAAATAACCAACCCAGGAGTGGTGAGCACCTCTCGTACACAAGGTGTGCTCTTGAAATACTGTTCCCTGTAAAAGAACAGGTCCCTTGAGGAAATGGCTGTTTCCAGATCTGAGGCTAGAAGTGTACGGAGGCGCACTTGGGACACCTTGTCATTTCCAGGTGTCAAGGACGCTCTCAGGAATACTGCAGTCATGTCAGATGTGTCTAAGCAGCCACATGAGATGCTCCCACTGACCAAAGATGGGCCAATTTGAGTCAATAAAGATAATCACCGCTATGGATTAAAACACATAAAATGGGTATATCCAAGAATTTATAATAGTAAGAAAACCTAAGTGGCCACCTCTAGGGAATAACAGGAAACCACTTATGGTTGAAAGGTGGTCCCCCCGCCCCCGCCCTGCCAAAAAAGGGACGGAATGAAAAGAATCAAGCATTTATCTTCTCTTACTTACATGAATTGTACCACAGGGTAACCAAATATTAGATGAAGAGATATTTCTCCTTATGGAAAAATTTCAACTAATAAATGAGTAAGAATGGTTTCAGGTTAGCACCCTTTCCACCTTCTAATGAATTAATAGGTCCAGACACTGAGCCCTGAGAGCTGCTAACATCAAAATATGAGAGATGTCCAGACGTATTATACTCCTCCTGATAAAAGAACACACCACTACCGATGAAGTAATCTTGCCAAAAAAGAAAAATAAAAAATTGGCGCTGAATCTGATCAAGCCTACCAATTCACAGGGTATGAAAACAGAAGAACATGATAAGCTATAGCACAGGATTGCAATCAGCAAAATCCCAAGAGTGGGAAACCCTGCGGTCCATACAATCCCATTTCTTCAAGACGTAAGGGGAAAAAAGAGATGGGGGAGAAGAGAACCAGATGCAAAGAGACTTAAAACAACGTACCTAAAACAAAACAAAATCAGGCCAGTCTAAACCGCAGCGTTCAGGATGCACATGTGCGTGGTGAAACTATAAAGAAAAGGAAATGATCACCATAAAAGACGGAAGTTACTTTCGGAAGCATGGGACAGTCGTGGTGAGGACGGGCCCGGGGTTCTGTTCCACGGCGTGCTGGCGGTTATGAACAGTACCCGGCAGAATTCATGAAGTCCGTGTCTATCTGCTTAATAAGGTCTGTCATATTGTGACCTATTTTGTTTCTACACCATTAAAAAATTACTGTTCCTGTAGTTGACAATCACCAAGGGACTGAAACTGAGAATCTTTTCACACGCCTCCGCGCACTCCTGCGTGAAGTCTATGCTTCGTTTCCTGTGCACGATCGGTTCCCTTTTGCTTTTTCATTTACAGGCACGTCTTATCCACTCGCTCGTACAGAACTGGCTCTTTACGTTGCCAACAGTCTTCCCGACCTGCCCTTTGACACTGTTTATAGTTTTTGGACTTTATGGCATCGTTGGAAAGCCCTCTTCCAGTTACTCTTTTCAGGCCCCTCCCAGGTCTTCCTCGAGTTATTTTATGGCTTCATATTTTGCTGACAGAATTTTCTCTGTCCACACTACACTGGGGTAAGATCTATCAGAGGTGAAGAGGCCGGCAGTTTCCAAACGGCTGTGCAGCTTCCTCCCCTGTCACTCGGGCACATCCGGGAGAGCCCCAGGGCTCGAGGAAGGCAAGCACACCCCATGCCCAAGCAGACTAAACGAAGGACAATGAAGTTCCCATGAAGCTGTTCTTCTCCAAAGCTGTGCCGTCACCCACTCCTGTCCCTCCAGACAACGGCTTCCTGGTGGTGGCCCTCGCTCCAGAGAACACAATTCTGCCCGCTTGGACTGAGGTCTAGGTCTCGGCCCCCCGAGTGTCCCCTTTCCACGGCCCCCCACCCCTGTTTGATCTCCCCGGCCCCTGGCTGCCCCTCTTCCTTTCTGGGTCGGGATGACAGAAGTCTCCTGGTTTCTGAGAATACGAGACCTGCGTTCGCCAATCTCCTTGTTCCTTTTTAGGTGATTTCTCAAAAGAAGGAAGGAGAAGTGTTGGAAACCAGAACCCACTGCTCAAAACCGAAGTTTTACGCCCATAAACATTTGTCGTGGGAACTCAGTGAGTTTCCTAAAGAACTTAAAACACTAATTTGCATTGCACAATCGCTCTAATACATTATAGGTTTCTTCCAATGACGAAACCGATACCTACATCAGGTGTCTACTGAAGAATACACTGGAAGGCACAAACCTCCACCAAATTAAACCTTCCTGTGTCGACTCTGCCCCCTTGGAGCACAGCAAACCCACTGCCACGGCAGCTTATGGCGACGCTTCAAAGAAAAGAAAAACTTTGCCGTCATATAATCCGTTACATAATCTGCACCTCTCTTTCCCCAGTGATATTAAATGCAATACAGATGCAAGTGGAAGGCACATCAAGATGCAAATCAGCACTGCCCTTTGCTGAAATCACTCACTGCCACAGTCCGTATTAGCATATTCACCAAAATTTAATTGTAAACAGAGTAATTATGGTACTAAAGTTATTAAATACACAAAGCAAGCTTGGAACTATACATATTCAAATAGAATTTCGGTGGCAGATCAACTTTTATATCTGAAACAATACCCTAATTAATAGTCAGCTCTGATAAGAAAATGGTCCTGTTTCTCAGATAACATCCCCACAAAAGTTCTGCTGTGAATATTAAAATAAAGTTTTGTGAAGGGATTTTTTTAAATTTCAACAGCTATATTTATCACAATATGGTACTGTATTTAGACAACTGACATTTTTCAAGGCCTGGACTCAAACTTGGAATCGTCTTTTTCCAATCTCCTGCTGAAGACGGGAAGAAGCTTGAATGGATGGAGATGCTGCCCGTACTTAATGAGCTCCACAAATTCACGCCACCCAAACCGGGAAATCACAGGCAGCAACAAACCCTGTTACACACAGGATGGCTCGTCATAAATTCTCCCTGAAATAGATATTACGCGCATAAGCTCCTCTGAGGGGGTCACATATTTTTAGGAAATTGTCTTTGAATCCCACGCTTCTCTGGTATGTTTTTAAACTGCACGGAGGCGCGCCGACTCGGTTCACTCTGAGCACACCGGACTCTTCACCATTCCATTAGCATGGTGCCTGTGGACTCCTAGCCCCACTCCTTCTCTGTAAAGCTTTTTCTCGCCCTCCCCGGTGGACATGTGCTGAAAACCTTTTCAACCCAAAGAACTCCCTCTTCTTCAGTTCGATCTGATCTCTGAAGTTTCGGGACTGTCCTCACCTCTTATTTTCTGTGATACATGTTCCGTGCGTTGATCAGCCTCCTGGGTGCAAGAACTGTCTTACAACACACTGCGTTAGGAACTCAAGAAACGACTTGTATGATTAAACAGCACAAAGGGGGTTTTTTCTCAAGTGTCTGATGTCTAACTTTACGCTTAATTCACATCGCCCAACTGCAGTGGACACCGCCCTCCCACTAAAAGCCTGGCATCTGAAGTTTCTCTCCCGTCTCCACGACGACCAGGTCGAACCCTGTGTATTCTCCCCAGACCAAACCTAGGAAGCACCTGCCAGCACGGAAGCCTGCCTGCGCGTCCGTCCTGTCCTCCGCCGTCCTCCCCTCCACCAAACCGCGGTCCCTCCGCTCGGCTTTGGGCCCATCCCCTCCAGCCTTCTCCGACTCTCACCATTAATTAATGCCCCTCCACTGTTAATGTCACTTGCTTCTTCCTTCCACGCAGATGTCTCGGTACAGCCCAATAACCGCGTGCGCACACTAGCCTCTCCCTTCTCCCTCCCGGCGCCACACCTGTTCCGGCTCCGTCCAGACCCCGCCTTCGGGAGCCCCTCCCACCGCTCTGGCTACGGGACGGGGCCCGGAGTCCAGAGGACACCGCACCCTCTCATCTGCCTGCTCGGGACCGGGAGAACACGACACTGGAGCCCCCTCCCACCGCTCTGGCTACGGGACGGGGCCCGGAGTCCAGAGGACACTGCACCCTCTCATCTGCCTGCTCGGGACCGGGAGAACACGACACTGGTGTTCACTCTTCCCCTCCGGAAACGTTCTCCTCCTTTGCTGCCACAGGGCAACCGTCTCCTGGCGTTCCTGCCACCGTGTAGGCTGTTCACTCTCTAGATAACTTGGGAGATGCACAGTGAGGAGTAACAGCTCGCTTTCTCCTGGAGTTTGTTCCGCTTCTTGATGTGCGGTTTCCCAGGAGCAAACCATGTTAACGAAGTGGCCCACCTACCCTTCCCCAGCTTACGCCAAAATACAAATTTTACAATGCGGGAGTAAATTACATAAAAGAAAAACATGCTGCTAAGTAAAATTAAGATCTTAGAAATAAAATTAAGAGCTCTGAAATTAAGATGGAGGCGTACACAGAAATAGAACTGATTGCTGGGCATTTCCGTCAGCCTCCCGATCTCAAGAGAAGAGTGTAGAGTCTCAGAGAGATGGTCGCACATCCGTGTTCGCAGCCGCACTGACAGCAGTCAAAGGCAGAAGCACCCCACGTGTCCGTGGCCAGATGAGAGGACACACAACACGTGGGGTGTACATACAGTGCAGCAGGAGTCAGCCTTACAAGAAAGGAAATTCGGGGACTCCTGGGCGGCTCAGCTGGGTGAGCGTCTGACTCTTGGTTTCGGCTCAGGTCATCATCTCACGGTTCGTGAGTTCGAGCCCCACGTCAGGCTCTGCACTGACAGCTGCGGAGCCTGCTTGGGATTCTCTGTCTCCCTCTCTCTCTGTCCCGCCCCTGCTGTCTCTCTATCCTTCTGTCTCTCAGAAATAAATATACTTTTTTTAAAAGTTTATTAAAAAAAAGAAAAAGGAAATTCTGACCCACGCTACAGTATGGACGAATCCTGAACACATGCTGAGCAAAATATGCTAGTCGCAGAAAGATGAATACTGTACATTTCTACTAAAACGAGGTACGTGCAGCAGTCAAACTCATAGAAACAGAAAACAGAATGGCTGCCAGAGCTGAGAGGAGGGGGTGAGGAGCTATTGTCTAACGGGGATAGTTTCAAATCTGCAAGACAGCGAGTCCCGGAGTCTGGTTACTCAACAATGCGAACTGTACACTAAAAAATGGCTAGGATGGTACATTTTGCTATTTTATGTTGTTAGTTCCCCCCCCACACACACACACACAATTAAAAATAGAAGGAAGAGAGTTTATAGACCCAACAGGTACAGCAGACAGTAGAATACCAGCATACTCTTGGGGACTGTGGACGCACACACATACACACAACTGGAAAAGCATGCCAAGCAGCATCACTGCAAGGCTGTTCCTGCAGGCGCTACCTAGAGGCCCACCTCCTTTCACTGTGCTGTGCTTCACCGCGCTCCACAGATGCTGCACTTTGCTTTGTTTTACAAACTGAAGGTTTATGGCAACTTGCAGCAGAGCAAATCTCACTTTCTGTAATTTTTGGAAATTTTCACAATATTTCAAGCTTTTTCCATCATTACTACATTTATTATGGTTATCTGTGATCAGTGGTTACGACTCACTGAAAGCTCAGATGATTGTTAGCTCTTTTTAGCAATGAAAACTTTTAATTAAGGTATACAGATTGTTTAGATAGAACGCTATATTGCACATTTAACAGACTCCAGAACAGTGTAAACATAACTTTTACATTTGCGCTAGGAAACCCAAATATTCGCTGGGCTTGCTTTATTGTAATTTTCACTTGACTGCAGAGGTCTAGAACTGAGCCTGCAACACAGGGAGGGTAGCTGGCCACACGGTCACCTACAGGAAGCGCACCCCACACTTAGGGAGCAGCCAGTGCAAAGGCCCTGGGGCAAGAGCGTGTCCAGCTTGGTCTCGGAGCAGTGACGAGGTGGGCATAGCTGGAGAAGAACCAGCCAGGAGAGAGCACTTAGCTGACGCTAGAGCTGAGAAAGGTGGTGATCACGCCCGACACATTCCGGTTAATGCATGAAACAGACCGGAAGGGGAAAGGCAGAAAGAGCCACCACCCTTGCTCGATGGGAAAAATGGTGCTGCTATGGGAAAAAACCAATGACTGCATTGAATAATAAGAATGTCTATCTTTTCAACCCTGCACTGACGTTTAGTCACAAACGGAGGGGTGCAGAATAACCTCGGGTGCTTTTTAGATTGTTTTCAACTTTACACCAGCTTCCCCCTACCCACCAAAAAAACAAGTCTTCAGTGCCAAGCAAAAACAATTGATATCAGTGACAGATGGTCTAGGAAACATGCTAATCATCTCTTACTCTGGATTTTCCTAAGCTCTGTCTTTACAACAACGGAGTTCACCAGAATATTAAATATTTGAACTCCTTCATTCCACAGGCACTTATAAAACGCCTCCAAAACATGGGCCAGCAGAGGTGCTTGGGGCCGGATAAAACGGATGGCCGAATGCAACCTCAGGCCGCAAGCAGCTGCACGAAGCTTCATGGAGAAGCACCGTCGTGCAGCGAGGATTTCTGTATCATCAGCTCCAAACAAGGATCAATAAAAAGTCCTCCAGGTAACGAACGTCTCGGCATCCTCTGATAAAACTATTTATTACAGACAGTGAGCAGTCGTAGACATCATCTACAGAGTCAAATCGAGTTAGTTTCCGAGCAGGGAAAAAGTGCCTCTCGCAGCGGTACAGGTTTTGAGGCTCTTAAGAGCTCTGAAACCCCCGTTTCCTCTGGTCTTCAACGAGCGCCAGCAGTTCAGAGCAGACTTACCCATCGTCCGCGGCGGTCATTCTCAGTGCTGGCGACACACGGCCATCGCCCGCCCGCGCGACTCTGAGGCCAGAAGGGCCCTCGCCCACGAGCCCGGCGTCCACGTGTAGCAACGCCGCCCAGAGAAGAGGATGCACAGACCGGACGTGCTGGCACACTTCCCTGCCTTCCCTGGGTCACTCGTTTTCAACGAACTGGCTGATACAGACAAGGCCGCTGCATTAGAGGACTGCAAAAGAAGCCCCCGCTCACTCGTGTCAGAAATCGGGTAAAAGGATAAATTAGTGAAGGAGGGATTCAAGGACAGCCCCCTCCCCAAAACCACCATTTTCCCATCCCGCTGTGTCCCAGATCCAAATCACTCGTTTACATTTCAAACTTATTTGGGATTAAAAAGTAATTACATGTTTTGGTGTAAATGGCTTCCTGCCAAACTACAGTAAGTCAAAGAATAACATCAAACAAGAGATAATAGGTCAACAAAGAACTTCATCACCTCTTTTGCTAAATTACATCAGGAACAATCTGAAAGCAACATATTTAAAGACAATTCTCTTACAAATGAGCCAGCTAATCAGAAGTTGATTAATGCATTTGATTGCTGCTAAGAAATCATCTGAAAAATAAAATACAGCATCTTTAATTTATAGCCTCTTCCAGTAATACCAAGGGGCTCCTTCATATGCATACTTCTTTCAACCCCACAAATCCTATTGTTGAGACTGAACTGTAAAAATGTCTGCAGGAATAAAAATATACTTATTCCCAATACCACTGACTATAAAAACCTGTGACGCAGGAAGGTTAACTGTGAGTTCCTATTCAGGATGTCCAATCCGTCAGTCAGTCCCCTGGTCTCACTCTGAGAACCAGGCGTATCAATAAAAGCAGGGAAAACATTCTCGGAGGTACCGTACCTGTAGTGACATTAACAAAACAACACGAGAGTCAACCACGGCACAATAATCCAGGGGCGTGTAAGAAGTGAACCCCCGGAGGGATGATCCCGTAAGATCACAGGATTATTCCTGAAGAACATTAAGCTAAACTCAACTGTGACACAATCTCTGGAAGCAATTGTCACCCTAGTCAGGTTTTCACACCTACGCTGGAAAGAACTAGGTGAAGACTCACGCTTCTAATTCTGAAATAGAAAGTGGGTATCTTCAGAGAAGAAAAATTTCTTCCTGGTCAGAATGTTTTTTACTTGAACTGGGAAGCCGATTAACTTTACCCTGTAACATTTTTTGGTACAGTGAATAAAATGTTTAAAATACAGTGTTGAGTGTACTTCCTCAACTTTTATTTCCTTTAAAGGGATTCTAAAAGTTCTAAAGGAGAAGCACTGAATGCAGAATTCATTTTTCAACTGAGAGTACACAGTGCGGCCCCACCTCAGACACAAAACCAGGGCACCTCACTGCCAACCGCTTCCCCCTAAAGAGGAAGGATCCTGTGGGGTCTGGGGGTACACCTCGCCTGCTGACTTTAGACATGAGGCTTAGAAGATCCATCCCTGGAGTCCTTACAGGTCTCCAGGAACCAACCATGAAGACATTGCTGTAACATTCGTTCATCCGACAGAGAGCAGACGCTGGAACCTTCCTGCTCTGCCCACACAAAGACATCGCACCTCAGAGGGGAGGAACCTGGGAATGCTACCCTCAAAGGGAGCTCCCCACTGGCCCTGGCCCTCTGAAAGGGGCTAAAAGGAAGGCTTCTATATGTAAAGCAAACACTAAAACTGCTCTAACATTGGAAATGTTGAAGTATACTGTTAATTTGTTTATACAACACTTAGCATATTTGGGCAATTTTGGATAGATTCCCCAATAGTTCTATTTAGGGGCAAAATTAACTACCGAATTTTGTTTACAATTAATTGTCTGGGCGTTCTTGTTTAAATCTACACAGGCTAGCAACTGACCCACATTTTTCCTGACATATTCTGGCGGCAGGGCTCAAGGGGAGAATATCTCTAAATACTCTGAAAGAAATTTCGGATGACCAAACACTCAACGTATAGAAGTGTACTACAGTCATTAAAAATTCTTTATGGAAAAATAAAAGAAAAACTTAAAAAAAAAATCTCCAAGACAAGAAGGTTTTTCCAGACAACAAAAGTCAAGCCATAAAGAAAACTGATATATTTGACAAAATTTAAAACTCTCCACAGGTTAAAGATAATGTAAACAAACCCAAAAGACAAATGAAAACTATCTACAAAACATGACAAGAGGCAGATTTTCTTAGTACTTAGAGACTGCTTTCTAAGGAGAAAAAAAAAAAAAAAAGACGAAAGCCCAACAGAAAAATGGAAACATGAGGCGGAGACAGAAATTCTCAGAAAAAGAAAGACAAAAGGCTTTCAGAAACATACACTCTTCTTACTAGGGAAATTTCCAAATACTTACAGAGTAGAAGAGTGATATAATGAACCCCATGTGCGTGTCACCCTGCTCAACAATTATCAACACGCAGCCACTCTGTTTCTTTCTCCTGTGTCCCCGATCCGCTCACCCCTCTACAAGGTTTTAAAGTAAACCCCACGCATCAGATCATTTCACATGCAAATTCTTCTAACAGGTACTTTTAATAATATAGTCACGAAACACAGTCATCACATCTAACAAAATTAATAATCATTCCTTAATATCATCCAGGAAGAACTGTTCAAAACCCCCCAGTTGTCTCAAGAAATATCTCCTTAGGGGGCACCTGGATGGCTCAGTCGGTCAAGCGTCCGACTTTTGGTTTCGGCTAAGGTCATGATCTTGCAGTGAGTTCGAGCCCCACACCGGGCTTCGTGCTGACAGCACAGAGCCTGCTTGGGATTCTCTCTCTCCTTCTCTCTTTCTCTCTGCCCCTCCCCTGTTCATGCTCTCTCTCAAAATAAACATTAAAAAAAAAAAGGGTATCACGTTATAGCTGATGTTTTCATTGCTGCCTCTGGCTGATGTGTCTTTGAATCTCTTAGAGGACAAATGCCACCTCCCACTTACTTTCTCTTCTTCCCTTGTCATTTGTCTTGTAAAATTTCCCATTTTGTGAATTCTGCTGATCAGGTCCCTACAGTACCACTGAATGTGTTCCCTGTATTTTTTGTGACTAGCGTTGCACAAACTGCTCTATCAGCTGGTGTCAGTGCCCCTCGGTGAAAGGGGCCCAGAAGCACACCTCGAGTGGAAGCAGGCAGGGGGAGCACTAGGGGGGCTCCGAGAACGTTATAAACAACCCACGACGGGATCTCAGCTTCGGCTGGGTCGCTCGGGAGAGGGTCTAAGGGAGCAGGAGTTTCCCTACACCGGACGTCAGAGAGGGCTAATTCTCTGAATGGGCCTCTCGATAACCGGCGTTTCAGGCAGGGGAGGCTGGAGGACGACGAGGCGGCAACCCCCCACTCTGCCCAAGCATCCTGCGGCGGCACAGGACCCTGGCTCTGTGCGGGTCTCACTTCCGTCGTAACCCGCGCGAAGCCTGGTCCGAGGGCTCGTGTAAGACTGCTCGCACGCGCCTGGAGAACACACGGCCCGTCTGTGGGTCTCTGAAGCCGTCGCTCTTCCCTCTTGTGCGCTAAATCCACGGAAGCGCTTTGAGCTGTGGTCCTTCTACCCAACCGTCCGGGCCTTTCCCCACTCTCCAACACAAGCCGCGCCGGGTCCTCACGCACATTTTCCTGCCCCAAACCTAAAATCAACCACTTGTACAAGGAGCCTGTCTCCTTTTAGTGGGAATGGATTAGGGACCAAAATCTGAGCCCTAAAATATTGACTGGCCCCTGGTTGTCGTTATTTCTAGGTCCTCTGAGTGGAGAGAGCAAGAATTCTTTTCAGAGAGAAAATGCATCACAAGTTTCTATTGATATTTCCTGTTCAAATTTGGAATTACATGGTTTTTTGCTTAACTTCTTTGACTTTCTGTTTGTCTCTATTCTCAGGAGTTAACATTCTTAGTTCCAAACATTAACCTGAATGTTTAACTGATACACGTTTCTTCTCTCTTGCATGTTTACAATTCTGTAAAACATCCACATCCCACCACGCGAGGTGTGCTCAGAAGTCTACATTCCATCTCCCGCCCTTCAGGCCTTTCCCTCCAGGTAGTTGCTTCTGTTAGTTTTTAGTTTATCCCTCCTTTTTTCTCTTTTAAACAAATAAAATACGCTTATCTGCGTCACCTGCTTCTGAGGCTAACAGGTAATATATTATATACCTGTTGTTCACCATGGTTTCTTTCACTGACACTCTATCCTGAAGGTCTAAAGCAAATAGGTTCAAATTCACTCATCAATAAAATGCAAAATAAAATTACAATGAGACTTAATTCATAATTAAAATCGCATTGTTAAACTATCAGATTATCCAAATTTGGAGAGTCAGGAAATGCACCAGCTTGGGAAGAACAGGAGAGAAAGGCCCAGCGGTCTGGCCTTCGCTACCAACATTCTAAAGGCACACGCTCTATGGCTGAGTAAGTCCCCTTCCGGCAAGAGTCCTACAGGTACGCCCGCATTCTGTCCAATGGGAGAATTAGCGAAGGGAAACCTCCCTCGAGTGGAGTAGAGGGATCGGAGGAGGAGCCGTATACTCAGCGTCAATCACAGAACAACTGTCAATGACGGACCCAGCAGAAGAACGGCCAACAGAAAAGAATCCTCAACCACAGGCCCCAACGGGGAAAGAGGGACACGCATCCCCCACCAGAAACAGACACCCCTGCGGCTCAGTCGGTGAGAAATCTCATCACCCTGAACTCTTGCTTCTCTCCAAAGGACTCTTTCTCAGTCTCTCCCAACTTCCTATTTCTCCATAAAATAACGTTCCTCTCCTCTGTTTGTTGGACTAGCCTCTGGTTTTACCACAGTTTGCTCATCCTGAATTGCAATTCTATTATTCCTGAATGAATCCATTTTTGCTAGTAAAATAACTTATTTTAAGGTTAATGCATACACGGATATTCACTGCAGCAACATGTAACAAAAGACTAGAAACACCCTTAATTTACATCAGAAGGGAACTTAGTAAGATAATGATAGCACATCTATAGAATGAAGAAATAAGCAATTTTAAAAAACAGGTAAACCCATATACATCAATATGGAACAGTCTCCAAATACAGCTAAGTGAAAAATGTACACTACATATGCTTGAATTAATAGGATTAGCACCCCCAGGGGGCTGTGCAACCAAGCACCGTGTGTGTAGACAGCCTATCACGGGTACACTGAGTCATCAATTAGTAGCAAGATACCTCTGCGACAGGAGGTTTAACTTCCATTCTTTATCCTTTTATAGCATCTAGATTTCTTATTGTGTGCACGTTATTTTTCAGTTAAAACACTTTTAAAGAATTCCTCACGAAGAGTAAAAGAGCCTGTATTAAATAAAACACCACATAGTTCTTTCCAGTGCTGTCACTTTGGAACCCACCTGTCACCTTTAACATGAGTTAACCCCAGTCAGCCCAAGCGACTGCCTCAAGGTAAAAACAGAGCGATGGATTTTGAAGAAAAATAACTCTCAATGCCTACATTTGCGGACAAGACCGTACCTTTACATTCTGATGTAAAGATTAAGTCAGTCTTTAAAGAGGAATACAGCCCAAAAAACTATAAAATGAAAGTATCGGTGTGAACTTATCATTAATGTAATCACTTATGTTTGCCCAAATAATCCTAAATGAGTACAAACACACACGACCGAATCTGTACCAGAAAGACTAAACGCAGCACTAAGGACGCTCTCCCGTGGCCGTGAACTCACCTTCCACGGCCACCCGGTCAGCACCCAGGCGGCCGGCGCGACGCCGGCTCATCCCGCACGTTCTCTCCAGCTCTAAGAACACCCAGAAGACACAGGCAGCCTCACACTGACTGCATATGACACACTGGGAATAAAACAAGTTAAACAACTTGTCCATGACTTTCACAACCAGTAAGTCAGCAGGACTAAGATTCAAAAGACATGTACGGAAAATACAATTTCTGCAAAAATGCCTTTCTGCTATTTAATACAAGCATTAAAAGAGAGCACACACTGCATAACAGATCATTTGTGAAACAAGAAGTGTTAAGGTGGCAAAATACTTGCTTTAACATTACAATATAACACTACCACAAACGCCACTAAAACGGCATTAAAGGGGCACCTGGGTGGCTCAGTTGGTTAAGCACCTGGCTCTCGATTTCGAGTCAAGTCCTGATCTCGCGATTCGTGGGACTGGGCCCCGTGTCAGGTTCTGTGCTGATGTCGTGGAGCCTGCTTGGGACTGTCTCCCCCTCTCTCTGTCCCTCCACCACTCGTGTGAACACATGTGCTCACACGTGCTCTCTCTAATAAGTATTTTTAAAAAACAGCATTAAAGATGAAACAAATATATTCACATGTTCCTATAAATACACAGCCTTACTCTGCTGAATAAAAGAATGACTTCCAAAGTGCAAAAGGACAAAAGAAGAAATAAGTCACTGATGTAAAGATCTTCTGAAAAAAAGTTTTGAATTCAGGGGGAAATGATGTAACAAACCGCTGCAGAACCTGTGAAAAATAGTTCAGAGCGTGTGTATAAAAGCCGTGTACGTGATGAGGCTCGCTCTGGTGCCGAGTAAAACCCCAAACATTCTGATGTTCGCTTCTCCCGCGGTCCCAGCACGTGAACGATGGCGTCCTCCTTACCACCCCTTACTAAACTACTCAAAAATCTAATTTTGCCGACAATGCAAAGGAAAGTCAGGTGAAAACTTCAACACTGGGTGCTATTAAGACTAGACTCTACAACTCTGCCCACATCTCACAGCACTGTGACACTGTATTACCGTTAACTGCATATGTGTCACTCTCTCTTGACATATTTTGTGAGAATCTGGAAGTTAGGGACCCTGTCTAACCCTGGTATCCCAAGTCTAACAAGAATCTGTCACTTGATGAGAAACCAACAGACTTTTCTTAAGAACGGGCTGAATTAAAGCCATGAACCAGGTCTACCTGCTGTGAACATGGACGTGGTCCAACTGGTTCAGGTCGTTTTTCCTCACCTGTAAAATGACTGGGATTCAAATCTCAGTTAGGTGTTTTACCTACTAATCTACGGGGAAAGAAGCATGAATTTTAGAATGAGGATAAGAACTACAAAGGATCTATTCCAATGATGAGGAGATGTACATTTTCCAGTCTGAGGCATCCACCGTTAGGTGGGCTGCCAAGGGAAGCCATTGCCAAGAGAACGCAAAAGACTTGAAACCCCTCTTAACCCTTTCGTCTACTACAGAAAGAATGAGTGGTCCCTGAAAAAAATGAAAGAAAAACAAGGGAAAGACGACCAACCCCCCCCCCAAAAAAAGGTTCTGGTTGAAAATAAACGAAACTGAATGTTAATAGGCTAATGAACTCTAAATACTACAAAAGAAAACCCAATTTAAAAATGGGCCAAGGATTTATACAGACCTTTCTCCAAAACAGACGGAGAAACGGCCAGCAGCACAAGAAAGTGGTCATTTCAGGGAAATGAAAATCAAAACTGCAATGAGATACCACTTCACACTCGCTAAGGTACAAACAAAAAGAGAAACCATACCAAGTACTGGTGAGGATTTGGAGACGGGGACTCTCACACAAGGCTGGTGAAAATGTAAAATGGCGCATCCAACTGTGGAAAATAATTGGGCAGTTCCTCAAAAAGTTAAACATATTTGCCTTATGACACAGCAGTGCGACTCACAGGCACATACTTAAGAGAAATAAAAACATACATCCACACAAAAACTTGTACGTAACTGTTCATGGCAGTACTGCTCATAACGGTCAAACGGAAACACCACCGCCATCTTTCAACAGATGAATGGATACACAAACGTGGGCCATCCAGACAACGAGGTGTCACTCAGCAATAGGAAAAAAGCACTGACACACGCCACCACATGGATGGACCTCAAAAACATGGCACCAGGTGCAAGAAGCCAGTTACAAAAGAGCCCGTATGTGACAACTCCCAGTATGTAAGATTTCCAGAATAGGAAAACGTACAAAGACAAAACCAGATTAGCGGTTTCTCAAGGCTGGGGGGGGAGGGGGGGGCCGCGGGTGAAGAGAGAACAGAGCGTGACCTCTCATGGGTGGGAGGTTTGTTTCCAGGCCAATGAAAACATTGTACAATTAGATTACGGTGACAGCTGCAATCCCGTGGAGATGCTAAAAACCACTGAACAATGCTTCTTAAATGAGTGAATCACACGGTATTTGAACTAGACCTCAATAAAGGTGCTTTAAAAAGTTAACAAGAAGGAGCAGGTTAAGCATCTGACTCTTGATTTTGGCTCAGGTCATGATCTCCCAGTTGTGAATTCAAACCCGGCATCGGGCTCTGAGCTGGGGGCAGAGCCTGCTTGGGATTCTCCCGCTCTCTCTCTGCCTTCCCCGCCACCCCCAGAAACATGGACATGCACACACATGCTCTCTCTCTCAAAATAAATAACTCAAAAAACAGTTAATGAAAAAAATTACCAAAAAAAGTTACTGAGAAGAAAACTGTGGTACCGAGGATACTAAAGACAGGAACAAGAGCTACACCGGCGTCACGGTGTTCTGTGGAAAGAAAATTATACCTGCTGAAAGAGGGCGGAACCCCGCCCAGAGCAGCCTCTCAGAACACAGAGGAACCAGCAAATGACAGACTCCTGTTATGTCACCAGGGTGGTTCCTGACTACTCAGGTCTGTAAGCCTCATATTCAAAGGTGGACGGCTTTCCTGGAGCACACCTGCGAGACGGGAGGGCACTGTCGAGATCAGAACTCAGTGGTCATCAAGGGCTTCTGCTGACTCATGAAACCCTGTATCTGGGACTCCTGGAAGTTCAAGTAGGCAACTGCAATCAGGAACAAATATAAGGAATAACATATGCAAACGGTTTTCAAAAATGGAACTGGTGTCCTGAACCAGGCCGGGCTTACTAAAACAATAATGAGTTCCTGGCAGGGGACAAAGCATACCAAGGAGATCAGAAGACCAAGTTTGGGCAGTGACTTGTCAATGTGATCAAAAAAGCGACCTTTCATCAGGAGCTTAGATGAAGATCTAAATGGCACACTCATCGTAACTGGTTAGAACGTAAAGCCAGGGTAATCATGAATACTTTAGACAGAATCCAGACCTAAGAAGAGTCTAACAAGCCTAAATAAAACTGTAAAACTAGATAGAATGATCTAGCAAACCAGAGCCAGACGGAAAGTCAAAAAACATTTCATTCAGGTCCTTCTTTTACAGATGAAGCTGAGGCTGGAGGGGTTAATAACAAGCCCACCTTCAGAAGGTTCACGAAGCGTAGGTTAAGGCTGGGAACACAGAAACCCTAACTCCCGGCTGCGTCCACCAGCCCAATGCTATCTGCTACTACTTGTATGGATAAGCATACACAGGGTGGGGGGAGCAGAATCTTGACTTCTCTACCTCACAACACACAAAAATCAATTCTTGGAGACTCAGACCTAAATATGAAAGGTAAAATAATAAAGCCAATAGAAGATCACATAAAAATCAATCTTCAGGACCGTGGAGTAGCAAAGCTTCTTAAAAAGGTCACAAAAAGCACTAGCCATAAATGAAAATATTAGTAAGATATAATTGATTAAAATTTAGAATTTCAGTTTATCAAAAGACACATTACAAGAGTGAAATGGCAAGCCACAGGATAGGAAGAGTTTTTTACAATTCATATACTGAAAACAGGATTCACATCCAGAATACATACGGACTCCAATATTTCCATAAAAAGAAAACAACCCAATTTGTCAAAAATGGGCAAAAGACTTGAACAGGCACTAGGCCACACAGGATAATCAAATAGCTAACAAGTATTGAAAAGATGTTCAAATCATTTATCAAGGAAATGCCAATTAAAATCACAATAATAACTTCTACACAACCGCAGAACAGTTAAAGAAATTTAATTTTTTTAAATGTTTATGTTTGAGAGAGAGACAGTGCATGGGCAGGGGAGGGACAAAGAGGGGGAGACAATCCGAAGCAGGCTCCAGGCTTTTACTTGTCAGCACAGAGCCCGACTCAGGCCTCAAACTCATGAGCCGTGAGATCATGACCTGAGCCAAAGCTGGACACTCAACCGACTGAGCCACCCAGGTGCCCCCCAAAATTCTAAATATTTAACAGACAGTACAAAGGAGAGGCCAGGCTGCAGAGCAACACGATCGCATACACCCTGTGAGTCGGGGGTATAAAATGGTACAAGCACTTTGAAAACTGTCTGGCAGCATCTATCTATCAAAGCTGCCAATATACACACACTCTGGCCAACAATTTTACTCTCATAAATATACTCAACTGAAATGAAGATATAGGTGAACCAAAATATATGAACAAGGATAATTACAACAGCATTACTCATAACTACTCCAAAGTAGACATTACTCAAATTCATCCACAATAAAATTGTGGTATATAATTTGTGGTGGTTTTTAGAAATAGCCACGAATCCTGACACCCCTCCCGGAAAGACACGAAGTCTATGTTCCGCACCCTGAACTCAGGCAGGCTCATATCTATTTCAACCAACAGTGTAGCAGAAGTGACATTATGTGACTTTCAAGGACAAGTCACTCTCAGGAAACGTCTTCTGGGAACCCAGCCAACACGCTGTGAAGACCCAAGGCCTAGTGGAGGATCGCACACGCAGGTGTCATGCTGTGGTCCATAATCCCAGACGAGCGTCTTCAAGACATCCCGGCTGAGGCGCCATATATGTGAGTGAAGGAGCCTCTAACGGATTCTAAACCCCAGCCACTGCAGAGCAGGGCCAAGCTATGCCCACCAAAACCCCACCAAACCCATGAGCCAATAAAATGGTTGCTACTGCACCCCACTAAGGCTGGAGTAGTGTGTTGCGCAGTAATTGATAACCCACACTGCATTATGCAGTTACAGATAACCAGGACCACAGAGCTATCGAAAAAATAAACCACATGCAACAAAGATAAATAAAAGAAGCGTGGTAAAAAGGACTAATGTATCAGGCAATAATATATAGGGTATAATTTCATTTTCCAGGCAAAACTAAGCCATAGGCATAGAAGTCAGAACAGTGGTGACCGGGGTGGGATAATTACTGGAAAGGGTGGAGTGCTGGGAGAGCAACTGTCTTGCTCTTGGTGGCGGTGATTTTAGTGTGTCCACTCATTAAAAAAGAAAATATCACTGAGCTAGATCCTTAATATTTGTGCTCTGTTTTCAGTATGTGTATTATACTTGAGAGGAAAAAACAACATTCTTTTTTAATTAGTAGCCCTTGGTAACTCAAACAGATGCAAAAATGTGAAGGAGACATGAGAGATGACACGGATTTTCCAGGCAGTGCCATTAACTGAAGAGTTAAATGACGGGGCAAACACACGGGCAGAGAAAGCAGGCCGTGTCCTCCTCAGCTCATGTCCAAGGATCTACCAGTGCTTCTCAGGGCCACTCCCGCCTCCAAGACACTCCTCTCGTTTCCAAGCTGCCTTCTGCCCTCCCCTCCTTTGGTCTCCTTTTTTCCTTCCCATCCCCCAGATGCCTCTTAATCTTGGGATTCCCCAGGCTTCCATCTTCAATCCCCTTTTCAATCTCCACTTGCACACGTGCACACACACACGCATGCAAACACGCAGCCCTTTCTCCTGAATTTTCCATCTCAGTTGATGGTATCATCACCTATTTGTTGTTTTAAAAGAAAGTTCAGAGTCAACCAAGAATTGAGACTGTGGTTGGCTAAATCCAATAAAAAGAAATTTCACAGGATAAATCCAAGCTCCCATGTTGGACCCCAAAACTAATGCCTGAGAACAGGAGAAAAAGGTAAAGCTCGGACGCAACAAGCTCAGGTGCACCCATGTATGGTGTGGGCATCAAAGCTGTGAGAGCTGATGATAACACACACGGAGAGGAAGAAAGGCACTATTCGTCCCTGCACTTGTGGGAGAAAAACAAAGAGATGCGCCTACTTTTTTTTACTAATCAAACCAGCCTCACAGGACTGCATTCAACCCTAGGCACTACTGCTTAAAAATGGAATTAAATCAAAGGAGAGCCACCAATGTGATGAAATGACATGAAATCATGCCTTATAAGGAAGAGCTAATGAACTCAAGAAGACGGATGAGCATCTTTGAGTATTTCAGGGGACATTATATAGAACAGAGACTCAGCTTGTTCGACGTGTCTCCAAAAGACAGAGTGGGGTAGGAGAAATAATAAAGAGGACTTCCATTCAACATAAGAAAAAAAAAAACATGCTAACTGTCAAAACTTTATTAAAAACAGGACAGGCTGTCGCTAAAGCGGTGATTCTTAACCTGGGATGATTTTGTCCTCGTGGCCAGGGTGCTGCAGAACACCCGACAATTCAGAGAACCCCCTCCCAACTAAGAATGTCCTGCAATTTGGGGAGCCCCCCCCCAACTAAGAATGACCCATCTAAAATGTCACTAGTCCCGCCTACTCAGGCGGTAGTGAGTTCCCCGTCACTGGAAGCATTCCATTATAGACAACCTGCTAATACCCAACATATGACTTTCAAAAGCAGTGGGAGATGAGCTGAAAAAAGATGTCCTGTTTCCAATGATTCTCCAGAGAAAAACACCCTCAGATACATTAAAGCGACAATGATGGTAGTGAGGATGATAAATGTTTACTGAGCGCTTACTGTGGGCCAGACCTCACACCAAGTAACTCAGATCCACACCTCACAGATCATTCTCACAGCCACCCTGAGACAGGTATTATGTAACTTGATCTGACAGTAAAATCAGGTTGTCCTAATGTGACACGGAGGTTGATATCTGAACTCCGATCTATCCTCAGGATTTCTCTTACATACATCATGGTCCAAAGCACAAACATTAAGTGACTTTCAAAGCTTTTGTACTCTACAAAACAAATGGAGCCGCACATATTCTAGAAGAACTGGGATGCTATCCGATCAGGTCTGTGCTCACTGCAAACCTAGCTGGCTAGAAGAAAGAGGAAAGGATTATTTGAAGTAGTCCTGTGATGAAGGAGAGAACAATTATCCTGATTGTCCCCAGTTGCCTCCTTCTGTAAGAGCCAAGAAGCTCTTATATACCCATGGAATCTCAGTCAGGAGCTGGAATTAATGATGACATCCCTTTATCCACAGGCGTGAAAGCTCAGGACGGACAGACGTTTGAACATCCCCGACTGGGAATCCTGCCCTTAACAAATACACTCGACGCAGAGACATGGTTTCCTGGCTGCCTGCACTCCCGCCCATCTGTCAGGGTGGCAGTGTGCCCGCTCACATGTTGGTCAAACTGTCACTAGGGCATAGGTGCCAAGCAATGAGAGTTTTAAATGGGCAGCTTGCAAAGCACTGTAAGCGCTTGCTCTTCTGCAGAAGAAGGGGGAAAAAATAAAAAAACCCAACTCTGTAATAATACTGAGCGGTTGCCATCACAAATGAAATATTCTTGGTCAAGCTCAACATTTCTGTGGGAACGAGACCTAGACCAGTGGAAAAGAATCAGGCTAAAGAAACTCAATCAAACAGGAAAGGTACTTTGAAGACAAATAAACAGTTGCACTAAAGCTCTTCACACTGCCAATCTTTCATTAACACACGTCACGGGGATCACTTCAGCAGTAAATCCTTGCTCTAGAAGTCCTCATTGTTCTAAAAGATGGGATGACAGGCTTTTTCCATATTCTAAGTAAGAAAGCAGAAAACGTGCTGATACTAGCAGTTTGTCTGACATGAAATAAGTTCTATATGTTGGGTGACTATTTTGGAAATGACAGAAGTCTAATCAATAGCCAAAATAATCTTTTAAATGCACAAATCTTTTAAATGCAGAAACCACAAGAGATTCCCACAGACAAGCCGGGGGGTGGGGGGGAGTGTAATTTGCTCAGAGAAAGAAATCAAGAAACGCAGCGGGTGCCGAGAAAACGAGAAGTGAGTCATCTGGGTCACAAGTTAATAAAGTATGACTCAAGGCCTGGCCCTGCCACTTCCCCTGACTAAAGCGAGATGTTCCCAAAGTACAGGCAGGTTCCTACTGTGTCCTTACAGATCGTCTGGATCACTTGCACGAAGCACCTAACGTTCTTCTGGTCTGGAAATCCTTCCAGAGTCTGGGCCGAGCCTAAGGCCCGATGCTGCAACGTGAATCACTGTTCTCTGTCTGCTGCTCAGGAACTTTCAGGAACAGCTGGCCCCCTTCTCTGTATGGTTCGTCATGCACGAGCATCACAGCGGACTGAACACCCAAGTCTCCTGTGCCGTGACACAGGCAATGCCATTACCTCCCTCATTACCTCTATGCATCCACATTTCAGTCGCTCACGTCTTGGACCGCCGAGCTTGACAAGAAACGTCAACAATGAGTCAACAGAAACTACTCCTCTCCGGGCGCCCGGGGGGCTCAGTCAGTTTACGTGTCTGACTCTCGACTCTGCTCTGGTCATGATCTCACGGTTTGTGGGTTCAAGCCCCGCATCAGGCCCTATGCTGACAATGCAGAGCCTGCTTGGGAGTCTCTCTCTCCCTCTCTCTTTCTGCCAACCCCCCTCCACTCTCTCTCTCAAAATAAACAAACATTTAAAAGAAAAAAAAGAAACTATTCTTCTTCCCACATGTAAGACGTACTAAAAGTGGCATTAACTTAAGAGTTTGGAAGTGCAGCGGCGTTCTCGGTTTCCATCACTGAAGACAGTGGCAGAAGTCTGAAGTTTACTATGGTTCTTCTAGGAAACACGAGGGACTTAATATCCTGACACTTCACTCTTTTTCGAGCTTTCTCGTAGGTGTCTGTAACACGAAGCACTAAGTTAAGGGCCATGTCACACCCTGTTCTTCCTGCAAACCTGACTGCCACAGAGGGCCTCCAACGACCTCTCCAAACGCCACTTCCACCATATCATTTTCCTGCTCGAGAACCCGTAGCACTGAATGAAATCGGTCATAAGCTCTAGAATCTAGCCAGCTTTCCACACTTCCGAAGCAACTAGCCTTTCTCTATCCCCCTCCTTCCCTTCACGTACCTGCTTCCTAAAACAGTCAGTTCTTAATTCTTCTAGGACATACCTTTGCTTATGTCATTCTCTTTTTTTTTTTAATGTTATTTATTTTTGAGAGAGAGAGAGAGAGAGAGAGTGAGTGTGGGGAAGGGGCAGAGAGAAGGAGACACAGAATCTGAAGGAGGCTTCAGGCTCTGAGCTGTCAGCACAGAGCCCTCTGTGGGGCTCAAACCCATGAACTATGAGACCATGACCTGAGCTGAAGTCCAGCGCTTGAGCCCCCCAGGCGCCCCTATGCCATCCTCTAAAACATTCTCCCACTTCCTCTCAAATCTATACATAGTCTTCTCAAGATTCAAGCCATATCATACTTCCATAAACCTGTATTAATTTTCATACTTCACAGCTCACTCACTTCCTACCTTCATTTTGGTATGCAATTTACAAGGTGTGGCCAATTGATTTCTTTTTTTACGAAGTTAAAATGTGCTTCAATTGAGCAAGGGTAGTCTTTTCAACAATGGTTTTGGAACAGTTGGAAATCCACAGGCAAAAGGAAAAGAAAAAGATACACAACCTAAACCTCCTATCCCGTGCAAAAATTAACCCAAAATGGACCACAGATCTAAATGTAAGGCACAAAACTACACGTATCTTTCTGACCCAGGATTAGGCAAAGAGTTCAGAGTTCTGACACGTGCATGACCCCAAACACACAATCCAGTATCAATAAGCTGGACTTCTTCAAATTAAAAATGTGAGGGTCACAAAAGACAGTAGTGAAACAGACAGAAAGACAAGAAACGGACTGAGAGAACATATTTACAAATCACATATGTGGCAAACCACTTGTATCCTGAACATACAAAGGACACTCTAGTAAACGCAACAATAATAAAATAAACAACCTAATCACAAAATGGGCAAAAGATATGAACAGACAAGTTGCCAAAAAAGACAGAAGAATGTTGATCACTAGCCTTTGGGGACTGCCACTAAAGCCATGATGACAACCCCTTCCCACTTCCGGCACGGCTGACATGACCCGCGGTAACGCGGTCCGTAGTGATGCCGGGACTGGTCTGCGCAGACCGACTATCCACGTTTACCCCTGAAACTACTGTGTGTCCACTATACTCAGGTAAGTCAAGGAAAAGAAACAAACTGGAACAGAACGTTCCCAGCAGCTTTACGTGTCAAAGCCAAACACCGGACACACTCCACACGTCCTTCACTGGGTTAACGGTTACGTGACATGCGGTCGGCCACACACTGGACAAGCACAGCACTACATCGCAACTGGGAAATTCACATCGAGGCCGCATCAGTCATTCGTCATTGAATAAACTACTTAGTCAAATCTCCGTTTTTATATCCTTTTTATGCAGGTATGTCTTAAGACATTCTGTTATTTGTAAAGATTTGTGCAACTGTCGCAACAATCAGGAAACAGAACTGTCACTACACAGAAGCTCCTCTGTGCTTCCCTTTTGTAGTTAACACACCACCCCCCAGGCCCGCCCCCCCGCCCCCCCACACCGACCAATCTGTTCTCCATTTCTACAATTTTATCATCAAGAATGCTACATAAACACCTTCATACGATCATACAGCCCATAAGCCCCACACAAATCGTTACATGTTGATAATCTTGCTCCTTTTTATTCTGAGTGGGGTTCTGTTATATGGTTGACCACATTTTATTGAACCATTTACCCACTGAAGATGGGTGGGGCTGTTTTCGGTTTGGGGCTATTACAAACAAGGCTGCTATGAACATCCATGTACAGATCTCTGTGTGATAAGCTTTCTTTTCTCTAGAATAAATACCCAAGAGAGCAACTGTTAAGTGTATATTTAGCTTTTTAAGAAACTGCCAATACAGGTGTACCTGGGTGGCTCAGTCGCTGGAGTGGTTTGGTTCAGGTCGTGATCCCAGGGTTGTGGGATCGAGCCCCACCTCAGGCTCCACACCTGAGCACAGAGCCTGCTTAAGATTCTCTCTCCCCTACCCCTCTCCCCTGCTTGCACCCCTCTCTAAAATAATAATAATAATAAATAAATAAAAATTAGGGAAAAAAAACTGTCAAACTAATTTCCAGAGTGGTTATACCATTTTCCATTCCTACCAGCCAACAGAGAGGTGATGTAGATTGGAAAATAACCATTTCTAAAATATTTTCTAGGGGCACCTGGGTGGCTCAGTCAGTTAGGCTTCTGACTCTTGACTTCAACACAGGTCATGATCTCACAGTTTGTGGGATGGAGCCCCACATGGGGCTTCACACTGCCAGTGCAGGAGAGACCGCTTGGGACTCTCTCTCTCTCTCTCTCTCTCTCTCTGCCAGTCCCCAACTCACACACACACCTGCGCTCTCTCTCTCTCAAAATAAACTTTAAAAAAATTTTTTTTAATAAAATATTTTCTAAAGGCCTGAAAATCCAGTAAGATTAAGCCTCTTAAATGTTATAAACTGAGCTTAGTTTTTTTTTAATTAATTTTTAAAAATGTTTATCTGGATTCCCAGACTTTCTTATTACCTCGAATAAAAAATTTATACTTAGATACGATCTTTGTTGGTATCTCTATTGCCTCATTATATAGTAAACTGTAATAAGAAGTGAAAAAATACGACACTGCCAACAACAAAGTTTCTGTGTCGATGTCTTCCAGACACAGCTTGTGGAGACTCAGGCCTTAACAGCACTCTCCAGCCTGGTGCTGTGATATGCGATCACAATGCATTTATACACAGTATCATCAAACAATGGCATTTGTTCAGCTGTTACTTGGTAAAACAAGTGGAGAAAGCAATTAATCTGAAATAAGGCTGCAGTTATCTTAGCTAGAAGATTTTCAACTTCGTGATTTTTAACAATTTTAAATATAATTGACAATCCGATGGATAATGGAGTCTCTTTGGGGTTCTTGAAACAAGGAGTTAGACATCCACATGCAAACAGCAGCCAAGGCAGCCAGTCTGCAAAGAGCTGAAATAAACGCACAGCAAGAACTAGAACACCCCCCAAAAGAGTGGGGAGTAGGGGTATCGTCCTTGTTCCCGATGACTTTCCAGTTCTTCAGTCCCTTGTGGGACCAACCGGATAGTGAGGTCCGTAAGACAAATGTGTCCTTCCAATAAAGTATGCTGTTAGTTTAGAAAGCATATTGACAGAACACTGCTAAATCTCCAGCTAACAGCCCTGCAATTATATGACTCCACCTACTATAACATCCCTCTTAATGTACAGGACTTTACTGATAAACACCTTCGTGTGTGTATATGTTTAATATTCATCCTAAATATCAGTCAATTTGAACAGTATCTAAGTTTTCAAATCCTAGACTACTGGTTCCCATCCCATGGCCAGAAACCCACGGAGAGACCGGAGTTACTGCAGAGAATCCTCAAAAATCCATGGATCTACATGAAGACAAAAGAAATAATATGACTCACACTGTATGTTTCCAAGTTAACAAAGATGCTCTAGCTAATAAAATTCTTAATAAACCTACTGGAGAATGTTACTATTAAGTAGTTTCTTGTCATCAATATTTATTGATGAGTAGTAAAAACCGAACTCTTAGAAGGGAAGGGTACACGGTACCCCCCTCTGCGCTCTCTAGAGAGCGTGCCTTTCAGAAACGCTGCCCGTGTGTCTGCTCTTGGTGTGAGCGCAGAGATGGAAGACAACACCGGGAGAGGCGGGGCAGGAGCAAGTAGGAAAGTGCAGGAAATTACCCCAAAACAGCAACTTCAAAATGGTACGTATTCGAGAGTATTCAGGAGCCACAGTGGGGAAGGATTAAAGAGCACTGCCCTCTTCGCTTACTTACAATGCCAAGGAGGAACACATTCTCAGGAATTTCGGTCAAAGGGGCCAAATGTATCCTAGACTACAAACACGCCCTAGCTAAGTGCTCTGTCGGGATTCTGTCACCTTTCTAAACTAATCATCTGTCCTTATTAAAAATTCCGTATTTTCTAAATTTTACCAATAATACTGTAGTTTCTCCAAAGGGTCCTCTACGTATATTGATTCCTCATGTGCTGGATGCCAGATAACTGAAGTCAAAAGGAATGACCTCTATTAACTTAAAACAAGGAAACCTCGTCTGAACAAACACTACAACAGCAAGGACACACTGTACCCGGCACAGTTCCGACATCTACCAGGCAGGCAGGGGGTACCCGGGGCATGAAGCAGTCCATCGCCGCGCGCTCTGACACATATGCCCCGGAAGCACGTGAAACAGCCTACCGGCCTGGAAAACAGTCTCCAGTCCTTCTCCGTTACCAACCCATCCTCGAGATCCATCAAGACCAATTTTCACAAAAGCCTCGCCCACACACCCAGAGGCAGTGCTGCACTCCCGCCAGGTTTGCTGCCTCATCTGTGGAGACGCCGGCCTGTCCACATCTGCATCCATTCAGGGCTCATCCCCCGTTTGACGGAAGGTAAATTTTAAAGCTGTGCTTCATTTCCAGGAGGTTTTATTTTTCAAACCAAAATTCTACATAATACACTGTATCTTTTTTTTTTTATAATTTATTTTTGAGACACAGAGAGACAGAGCATGAGCAGGAGAGGGGCAGAGAGAGAGGGAGACACAGAATCTGAAGCAGGCTCCAGGCTTCGAGCTGTCATCACTAAGCCTGATGTGGGGTTCGAACCCACGAACTGTGAGATCATGACCTGAGCCGCAGTCGGCCACTCAAGCGACTGAGCCACCCAGGAGCCCCCAAAGTGCACTGTATCTTATTAGAGAGGTCTTCAAGGCAAAAAATACATAGTTGTCCAATAAAAATCTTATTGTTACTTTCTAGACGTCTAAGACAATCACGTATTTTACTACCATCTCATATTAGTTCTCAAATACAAAAAAAAAAGGTGGCCTGTTTAACAAATGTTAGCGTCTGTCAACATTTTGAATGCATCTCTATTTTTATATAGACACTTGCATCCTGGAATAAAACAGCCTAAGCTTCCCATTTCCCGGGTACTTCCTAGCCTACTACCTGCCAGGCTCTGCGCCCGAAGCGCTCCTCCATTACCTCAGTTGCTTAACAAACACCCTCTCGTCATTTCTGCAGCACTAACCATGGCACGAAGCCGCCACACCACACACCTGACATCTGTGCCAGGTCTCAGTACTAAATCTACACTGACACCCAATACAAGGGTTTTCTCATTAAATTCAAGTTGCTTCACTGCTTTAAAACAGAACCGGGTCGGCAACGTGGAGATGCACCAGAGCACCATCCGGAATCGCTTCAGCAGGGAAAGCTATGATTAAATGACTACTTAAGTTCCATTCCCTTCTAGGGGTCAAGGAACGGAACCTTCTCTACCCAGAAATTTAATTCCAATTACGACTCATCATTTTCAACAGCATCATCTAAATAAAATGAGTGCATAAAGGACACTTGCTTCCCTCTGAAATTGCTTTAAAACTGTAAATTCTCCCCAAAGATCTGCTCAGTGTGCCATAAACAGGTGTCCTGATTCTGATCTCTGAAAAACAAATAGTGCGATGTTTTTCCCTCTTGTGAATTCAGACTCAACAGACAGGCACTTCCAGTTAGAAAGAGAGAGAAGGGAGGGAGGGAGGAACGGGGGGGGGGGGAGAATTAATGAGGCCCTTGGCCAGTTCTCGAAAACTGCGGACCTCAATTGGGGTGGTATTTCCAAACTGTTCCAAGAAAAGGGGAGGAGGGGAGGAAGAGTGGATGCGAAGAAAAACAAAGAGGAGTGACGACAGAAAAGTTAGAAACACGGACGGTCTCAATGGGAATCTAGCGTCTCCTTCTCTCTCTCAGCCCAATGACGCGGCAGCTGTGCGTCGACTCACCTACATCACTAAGAGTTTAGAGACCAGAGCCACAAACTATTTCGGCGCTGGGAAAAACTATTCGTTGGCCTCGAATAAAGCTGCATCAGTAAAGGGCGCCAGGGTGGCAGCCAGGGGCACAGGGAACAGAGGGGGAACTCTCAGAGGAAAACGAAGGTCGCTTACAAAACGACCCACGGAGCTCCACCGCCTTGCACCAGGCCGTCCAAGGCAAGCTCTTACCGGGCCTCCCTCGGACATGGACATGTTAGAAAGGGGACAGTCCCCTAAGGTTCCCGGGTCTGGAGTGCTGCTATCTTCGGGGGGGGGGGGGATGGCGCAGGCTCCTTCTCCCCTCTCAGTTTCTAAGTCAAACGTCACCTCCTCTGGGATGCCCTCCCTCACCCCCATCACTCTGGCCTACAATCGCCTGTCCTCGTTTCAAGGTTACTTGTCGGGGTCTGCAAACTGTACCGTCTGCTTTTTATTCGGTGTTTCCCGTTCAGAATTTCACATCCGTGTGAACTTCACACGATGCCAGAAGGACCTCGTCGGTCCTCGCTAGCACGCGCCCCCCGGCCCTGACGCCGGGCCCGGAGCGCCCAGGACGCGAGGCAGGGCTGGCCGCGCGAGAACACGCCGCCGGGCCTGGGGGGCCGGCTTGGCAGGTGCAGGAAGCTCCAGCCGCGGCCGGGCCTGAGCGAGGCGTGCAGGAAGGGACGCCCCCGCGGCGCCGCCCGAGGTCACGGCCGCCCGGCCGCCCCGGCCCTCGGCCGCCCCTCCGCGGCCCCCACTCGGCGCCGGCGCTCGCGGCCCGCGCAGCCGGCGGCCTCCCTACCCCGAGTCGCAGACGCGTCGCCTCCAGCACTGTACGAACTTCCCGCCGCTTTCGCCGACTTGCAACTCCGCTGCGGCGCCGGCCCAGTCACACCCCGCAGTATGGAGCCTCGCCATTGGCTCGGAGCGAGCGGGAGAGGCGGGGCAGCTGCGGAGCGGGGCGGAGCCCGCGCAGCCCCGCGCCGCCTCCCCAGGCATGCCGGGAGCTGTAGGCCGGCCCTCTTGCCGCATGCTGGGAAATGAAGTCTTTCCCAAGCACTGTGCGATCCGGGTCCCTCTGCCCTCCTGGGCTTCCGGGAAGTGTGGTTTCCTGCTTTCGAGTTGGTCCTGATCGGTTAATGTTCTCTTCAGTACTGTTGGAACCGAAATAAATATTGTTGGCAGTATTCGCATTAACTTATTAAATAAGTGTGTTGGCGAAGGGTTGGGATGGAAAAGAACCCGTTAGCTAAGGGTCTCCTCTGCCTACGGGCGCTTGCGTTTTGCCACCTTCTGCTCCACCACCCTGGAAGGCTCGTCCCCCAGGAGTGTGGTTCAGTGTACTCTGGCCTGGGTCTGGAAGCAAACAGCCCGTAGTGCAAACCCTAGCTATTTCACTTTGTAGATTTGTGACCTAAGGCAACTTACTTAACCCCTTTGAGTCTTGCTTTCCTGTCCATCAGGATTAAATAATCTATAGACAAGGCTTTTCACACACTGTGTGCTCAATAAATAGTAGATAGTATTAATGTTATTCTGCCCACCAATTGTGATACATCTAAAATCCTAATCTGAGGGTGCCTGGGTGGCTCAGTCGGTTAAGCGTCCAGCTTCGGCTCAAGTCATGATCTCACGGTTGGTGGGTTCGAGCCCCACATCGGGCTCTTTGCTGACAGCTAGCTCAGAGCCTGGATCCTGCTTCAGATTCTGTGTCTCCCTCTCTCTCTGACCCTCCCCTCCTTGCGCTGTCTCTCTCTGTCTCTCAAAAATAAATTTAAAAAAATTTTTTTTATATAAATAAAATCCTAATCTTTCAAAGCCTACTTCAATATCTACCTCACCTCTGTAGCATCTCCTCTATAATTCTCTTATGCCATGGTTTCCTTTGTATTTATAGTAAATTGTCTACTATCCATCACCCCTGCGGCTGTAAGCTTACTGCCAACTGAAACAATGTTCCAGCTCAAAATCACCAAAGCCATAGGCAGAAGGATATTGGTGAGGAGGGTTGTTGGTGAAGATGGGTATTGCCCTGGATCCTTGCTGGCAAGGTCACCTCTAGGAAGCTGGGTACCTCAGCTGAAGGTCACTGCTCCCTGGCCCTCCCTTCCAGTATGCAATGACAGCTCTGTCCCTTTGTGCCTCAAATCTAAAACAATAACATCACAACTACTCTGAGCCACAAGTCACTGTTCCACCACTGTCGTTCCCACCTCTACACCTTTGTTAATAATCTCCTTGTAAATAAAGTCTCAGATCATCTTATCTCAAACGTGTCATCTGCTTCCTGTTGAGACCCTGAAGGAAACACATGCACAAGGTGAGCACTCGATGAACATTTGTCAGGAAAGAGGTCTTATGATTCACACATCTCATGGGTGTGGAATTCCCCAGCAAGACAACGTGTCCAGAATCCATTGAGAAAAGGACACTCTGCACATACACACGTACACACTCTCGAGTGCAAAAGAAGACTTGGAACAGGACTTACCTGTCACATCGTGACTGTGTATCCCTAACATCCATACACGTCTGGAAGAACTGTCCCTCCTTCCACCCTGGTTTGACAGTTGGCTGGCCTTAAAGCACAGTTAAGTCAGCAGCCATGCATGGAGTATTCCAAGGTGAGAATGGAATATATTTATTCTCGAGCTCATGGTGACATCACCCTCAGTTGGATGGCTTACTGTGAAATGCTCCTTAAATGTAGCTATGTTCCAAGGCAGTTGCTAAACCTCCAACACCACCCACACATGCTGAGATGTCCTACCCATGGAAAGCATGGCAGGAGACCAGTCCAAGCTGCCATCACGGAGACAGTGTGTCTCTGTGAAATGCTGCAGATGGGAATACACCCCTGGGACTCAGGAGACTCTCAACGAATTTTGGTGAGTTGACAGCTTGGTATCAAGATCGGGGTTGTGTAGAAAGTTGACCAGTGAGAACTTGCGATGGCTGGGTTTTAAAGCTTACGAAGTGAAGTATAGAGGGGGCACCTGCATGGCTCAGTCTGTTGAGCATCTGACTTCAGGTCACGTTTTCACAGTTTGTGAGTTTGAGCCCCGCATCAGGCTTGCTACTGTCAACCTGTCAGCCCAGATCCCACTTTAGATCCTCTGTCCCCTCTGTCTGCTCCTCCCCCCACTTCCGCTCTCCCCCCAAAATAAATATTTTTTTAAAAGGTTTTTAAAGAATTGACTAGACAAAAAAGGTCCATGAATATAGCCCTGCCATATATACAAAAACATCTACAGTTAAAACAAATGTTTACTGAACACATATTCTGAGCCAGGGAATAAATAAGCTAACCTTTGGGACCTCTGGGGATTCTGGTTTAACTAATGTTTAGGAAACCTCTACCATGTATTAGACACGGTGCTTTTTCACGTACATTATTTCAATTCTTAATGGGGAAAAAATATCTCAAAGAATTTAAATTATTCCAGGCCCCCTGAATCTACTAAGTACTGTTTTTACTGCCCCTTTATGCATAGCCCTAGTACATTAGGAAACTTCTAATAAAGAAACATTTTCAGTTCAGGAGTAGAGATTTGTACAAGAGGCTATCAAGTCAGCTAATGGGATTCCTGGCTAGCAGAACACCATAGATAAAGAAGTGTGACCCAGGAGCAGGTTCAGCTCAATGAATAAAAAATCTCCAACTTTCTAGCAAGAACAGACCAGCCAAAAATCTATGCATTGGATCTGTATTGACTTGCCAGATAGTCAGGCCCCAGATCGCCCTTTTCTTTTTATTTCCAGGAGGCCCGCCTAGCACAAAGGCCTGGTAACAATAGAATAGGGCACTTTGAGAAAGAGAGAGAATGTTGGTATTTGCTAGACCATGGTGGGAAAGGTCTGTGAAGTTCAAACAAATATGTTCATCACCAAGAGGCAGCATTGCCCTGGCAGGCTGCCCAGCAGTCGCCGCTTCTGCTCATGAGTCAATTCATGAGTCCAGGCCCTTGTTGTTTTCATCCACAGAATGGGAATAATCACCCTGGGCCAACCAGTTCTCTGCCTTCCTAGGCTGATGCGAGGGAGATGAGGTAATGCCTAAGAGGGCTTTGATCTCCCTGGAACGAAGCTCCTAGGGTGTCATTACTTGGTGTAGGCAACCTAACAACAATCCAAGGAAATATTACCTCCTGCGAGGAGGAAAAGGGGAAGGAGGGAAGAATCGAATGTGTGCAAGAGACTTCTGGGTACCACCTGCCCCTGGTTTTGATGTCTTATTTCATCCCAGGTGCCCAGAGCCATTATTTCCATTTTAGCAAGGACTTTTGAGAATCTACCATGTCCCAGGCAGTGTCCTTAATAAATCTGTAATCTGGTGGGAAACCCAGACATGTCTACAAATTCTAGTAGCTACGATTTTTATGAGCACTTATTATGTGCTGAGAAAACTACCCCCAGTGATCCTGAGAGGTGAATAATATGGCCCCCAGTGTCCAGGTGAGGAGACAAAGCCCCAGAGAAATGAACTGATTCGCTCAGGGTCACTGCTGGTGACCAACAGAACTGTCTGATTCCATATTCAGCCTGCTATCAATTACAGCTGCCAATGTTGGACAATGTAACAATGTAAGGGCTAACTGGTGGCACACGGGTACTCTGTGCAGTGAGAATGCAGAAAGAAGAGAAGTTGCCAGGCTCCATAGACAAGGTGACAGACATTGGTCTAGTTACTCTACTGAAGTAATCTGGTGAGTCCCAAAATAGTAGAGACAGGTCCTTTTAGATTTAATGACACAATGATTGATGATTATAGATTATTCTGAGGTCAGAAATGGATGGAAGGCCTAGGAAAATGTTTCCTCCTTCCTCTTTTCTTCCTCTTGATAATGATGACATTGACAATGATGATAATAGTGATCATGATGATGATGGTGATGATGATGAAGATGATGATGATGGTGATGTTGATAATGATGATGGTGATGATGATGATGGTGATAAAGATGATGGTAATGATGATGACGATGAAGAAGATGATGATGGTAATGATGATGGTGATGAAGAGGATGATGGTGGTGATGATGAAGATGATGATAGCGATGATGGTGGCAACAGCTTCCTGTCATTGTTTTAACCATTTTCCAGGAATTGTGCTAATTCTTTACAAACAAAACTTCAAGAAATCTTCACAATAACCCTTCTAGGCTAGTATTATACCCCCTTTCCCCCACTACAGAGATAAGGAAACTAAAGCTCAGAGAGAGTAAGTGACTGGCTCAAGTTCACAGAGCTAGTAAATGATGCAGCTGGACTTTAAGCCAAGGTTTCAACCAACTCAGAAGACTGAATGTTTAACCACTCCCCATGCAGGGCACCAACCATTCATCATTTCATGTGTTTCTATCCCCCTGAGCTGGTTTTCAAGATGCCATTGTTATTCAGCTTCCCCAAGTTTTGAGAGATGAATGGTACAAGAAAATTTAGTGTGTGCTCCAAGAATGACTGCATTGTTTTGCAGTGTGCTGGTGAGATGCTTTCAGCCAAGGAGGCCGGTGAACAGGTTGCTTTCTGCCTACTTGGGACGAGTGACAGATATGGTCTACTGACACTCAGCACACATTTCTACCATCTTCCCCTGCCCTTTCCTACTGCAGAAGTTGCAGAGCTAAAACCTGCATTTCCCATATACCCTAAGGGCTCTAAATGTAAATTAGGCTCCACCAGTGAGATTCCTCAAGGAATTTGGAGGGCAGAAGTGAGGCATCAACCCAGGTGCAGAGACTCAGGGTTTTTTGCCACAGTGTTCCAGTCCCATGTGCCTTATTTCATAACTGTCAGAAGGCAGTTGATCTGGTGACAAAAACAGCCTCCTGATCCCTGGGTGGCAGGTACAGTTGTGAGTTTATGTAGTAAAGAATTTAACCTTGTCCAAAAAGAGGATCTTCACCCGGGATTGGGGGAGGTGATCTCTAAGACCTTGAAATTTCATGTTTGATGGGAGTGTCTCTGTTTGCCGGGGAGCCTTGGATCACCATGTGATCTAACAGTGTGATTTAGGGTAGGGGTTGGCCAGAACCAACAATGCCATTTCTGGCTTTGGGTCACACAGTATCAGCCAACCTCCAAAGGGAACAGAGACTGAGATCAGCCATGCGGGCAATCAATCACACCTTTGTGGTAGGGCCCCCAAAAAGAGCTCTGGACACTGAGGCTTGGGTGACTGGTTGGGAATCCTGCCGGTATTGTCACATTGATACTGGGAAGTAACACTGTCCTAAACCCTGCGGGAGGAGGGCCACAGACACTCTGCATTTGGAATCCTCCTGGGTTCCGCTTGTTCCCTTGGCGATTTTAATCTGTATCCTTTCTCTGCAATAACCACTGCCCATGAGTATACCATGAATTGGCTAGAACCATCTTGGCATTATCTTAACTCACAAGTCCTAATGGCAGCCTCCTTGTCCTACCCCATTTTTGACTGTGGCAGAGCAAATGGCTTCCCTTGCAAGCAGTTCTGCAGAGTTCCAGTGAGTGCTGCTAGTCCTGCCCTTCAGCGAATTTATAAAGCACTAACTCCCTGTATTAAATCCCTTTGTGCTTAAAATACCTAGAATGGTTATTGTGTCCTGTGTCAAACTTTAATACAGGGCAGGAGCTGCCTCTGATAAATGACATCTCATATGAGTTGTGATATGCAAGCTTTTCACACTTTAATGTCTCTGAAACCAGGATATGTGTTGCAATCACTGCCAATTGTGATGGCCAGTGATTTCATTCTTTCTTTACCAGTAGCACAGAAAATAGTGGGCATGTTACAATTGGTGGATCTCAATAAATTCCAGGGTACCTGGTGTCTCCTTCATTAGAACTTCTCTCCAGATGATCTCTCCTGTTCACTACACTTCCCACATTGCACACTGGATCTGACACTCCCAAACTCCCAGGGACATGAGCATTCCTTCTTTTTCCTCCTCCTCGCTTCTTAGGAGTGAAGACAAATGTCCTTAGAGAAAGAGAGAACAGTGTAGTAATCTAATAGCAGCCTGGGTTTTGTGAATGAGACAGACCCGAGTCTGGAACCTCCCTCTGACACTTCATTGCTATGTAACCTTATAGATATTATTAACCTCACTGATCCTCTTTCCTCACCTGAAACTGCTACTAGTTGGGATTAAATGAGATAGTGTGTGCAAAATTCTCGTCCCCTTGGCCACTCAGTAAAAGTTGGTTTCCTCTCTGTTTATCCCTCTCTTACTCCCCTCCTTCCAAACATCATGAGCTCCACCTCTCACATAGCTCTATGTCCAGGAGCCCAGCCGTAGCAGCTGTGATCAGGCATTGCCAGGGGCTAGCCATAGACTCAGGTCAAGTACACAGGCATGTTCACAGCCAGCTGCCAGGTTGCAGACTAGGAAAGGAAGGAGGGCTCTTCCAAAACAAGAGCTAACTGTTGGTTTTCTTTTTAACCACCCAACTCTTACTATGTTTTGATTTCAGGGCTGCTCCAAGATTCCAGGACAAAAAGCACTGTATGTGAACATTGTTATGAGACTCGAAGGGGCTCTGAGCAAAACAAAATCGTTTTATCACACAAGAGTTGGAGAGATGTGTTGCCCAATATAATCACAGCGTGGAAAAGGCATTTTTCCCATTTTTCCACACATCATTGCCATCACTACCACCTGGTTTTAGCCAAAGCCATAGCCTGTCAATGAATCCGTAGGCAAACATTTTTCAATAATAATCACTGAAATATCTTAGCAGTTATTATGTGTCAGGCATGGACCTAGGTACATTATATCTACATCTCATTCCATCTTCCCAGGAGCTCTGTGAAGTAGGTATCATTATTAGTCTATTTTATGGGCAAGGAAATTGATCTCGGAGAACTTGGGCAACTTGCCCAAAGTCAAACAGCCAGATTTGAACTCAGACATACAACGTCAATGATTATGCTCTTCCTGTATGTCAAAGGAAATGTGGGATTCCACAGTGTAGACTGGCTTATGGCCCCTGACTGTCAGAAGTCTGGGATCTGGTCATTGAGATACGCGTCAAGGTCAGTGGCAGGAGAAATCTGAGTGGGCCAGTGCTCTTTGAGAAGACAGAGTGCAGGGGGCTACATTTTGTTAATATGAATTACTTTACCCTCGTCTCCTTCTCCCATCAGTTTCTCTATGCCCTGTGGTTTTTCCCCAGCTTACGCAATAAGGACATTCTAGTCCTGTGCCTCAAGAAAGAAATCCACAAGGAATAGAGCCCAGAGAACAGAGATGACAATCCTCAGCTTTTCATTTATTTTTTAAATTTATTTTAATATTTATTTACTTTGAGAAAGAGAGCACAAGCAGGGGAGGGGCAGAGAGAGGGAAGGAGACACAGAATTCAAAGCAGGCTCCAGGCTCTGAGCTGTCAGCACAGAGCCCAGCAAGGGCCTCGAACCAAGGAACCATGAGATCATGACCTGAGCTGAAGTTGGACGCTTAACCGACTGAGCCACCCAGATGCCTAATCAGCTTTTTATTTTTACTTTTGAAATTTTTGGAAGAAGCAATGTAATTCAGAGAAGATTTTCAAGTTGCAAAAGGTTGGGCTTTTAAGTGTCCAAGGTCAAGACCTTGGAAGGAAGGCCAGAGCATAGGGAAGTTTTAGCAGAGCAACACTAAAGGCAGAGGAAGAGGGGAAGGAAGAAGGAGGTGGAAGGCTGAGGTGCCACAGGGTCCCTGAGAAGGGCGCTGTGTGTGTCCTGCCCCTTCCAAGATGGATTCCCGACAGTGGAGGCACTAGAACCCCCTGTGGGACATACCCAATGTGCCTCAGGGCACAGGGTCTTGTCTCCCAGACTCAAGGCTGCCATTTGGGCCTTGGGCACTGCCTCCACAGTGCTACAGGCGGAATGGTGTCTTTCCAAAGTTCGTATGTGGACTCAGAACATGCCTATATTTAAAGATAGGGTCTTTAAAGAGGTGATCAAGTCAAAATGAGGTCATATGAGTGGGCCCTGACCCAATATGACTGGTGTCCTTATAAAAAGAGAAGATCAGGACGCAGACTAGCATAGAGGCACAACCACAAGAGGTCGTAGGGAGAACAGGTCACCTCCAGCCAAGGACACAGGCCTCAGAAGAAAGCGGTCTTGCCATCGCTTTGACCTTGGACTTTCTGAGAAAATACACATCTTCTGTTGGAGCCAGTCCACCAGTCTGCGGTGTCCTGCTGTGGCACCTCGGGTGTATGTGACCAAAGCCTGGAGCTTCCGAGCTGCACGTCTGTGCTGTGGGGCAATCCCACGCCACCGGTCTCCTGAGGGCCTGGACCGGGCTTGGAGCTTCCCACTTCATCCTGCCAGACATCCGCTGGTATGGCCACCCGGCTGTGCCTCCTCTGTTACTCTGTTTAGAGGGAAACTTTTAGGAGGCCAAAAGTGTGGACTGAGAGAGAGAGGCTGGCAGAAGTTGCCCTCGGATGCAAGCTAGATGCTAGATTGACACAGTGCCAGGAACATAGCAGAAGGGGACACGGGCGGAAAGATGTTGCACGTGTGTTAGGAGAGGCTTCGAGAGGGTATTGACCTATTTAATCCTTCTTACCGACCCTGAAAGGCAGGTCTGATTATCATTACCCAGCACATGAGAAGCGGAATCTTGGACCGCGGTTGTGGCTAGTTAGTGACAGAATGGGGCTTCCTACTCAAGACTGTCTGACTCCAGAACCATAGTGGCCCCACACTGCCCACCAAAGCGAGGTAAGTGGACATCCTTCCTTCTCTATGTCTGCATAAATGGCCTTGGCTGATGCCGTGACAGAGAATGAATAATCAGCAGGTTGATGGATTATACTCATTTCAAGCAAACGAGCCAATTGCAGTGTTGTCTCGGCAGATGCGGCTTGAGTGCAGACCATTAGTGACCATCAGTAAACGATACCCAGGCTGCGATTCACTGGTATGTTTGAATTTCCCCAGGATTTGCATTTCACACCAGGGAGCTGAGCCCAGCCCCTATTTTCATAAGCTAACACCTGCAATAGAAGCATGAAGCATGCTTTAACTCAGGTAACATTTATCTTTGGGAATTAAACTATAAGCCAAAGGATCATTTGTGAACTTGATCCTTCTTTCCCTTGGGTCTTAGGTGACAGAGCAATAAGGCCTCAGGTGATTTAAAACTTTGTCGAGCAGCTTTGAGAGGATTCGGGTCATACTGCATCCATTTGCAGTAGATCTTCTGAGAAATCTACCTATTTAACCTGAACAGTAACCTGCTTAACATGCACTGTTGTGCAAAGGTTTACTGAGCACCTCCAATGCTCCAGGCACAGTGCTCATTCTCGGATGCAGAGGGACAAGACAAGATGGCTGTCTCTAAGAGGCCGCGCTCTGCTGGGGCAGGTGGACACAAAGCAACAGTCACAGGACAGTGATGGCTGCATCCTGAGAGGGGACTGTGATCCCCTCCCTCAAGTTCCCATGGGGAAAATTCCATCCTGCATCCCAGGAAAAGCAGCATTTGAAAGGACTTTTAGCCCTCTCCCACTCACTCCTCCCAAATAAGAAGTGATTTGTCAGATGGGTAGTTTGTGAGAGTAAACTAAGCGTGGGGCCTTCTCTGATCCGTCTGCTCCTGACTCCAAGGGTTAAGAAAGCTTGGGTCCTGACCGGTTCTGCCTTCCTGACTCAGGTCGGGAAGGACACACCTCTCTGTGGAGGCTCCCAGGCGTGGGGTAGAGAGTCCCATTGCATCTAGCTTCATATGGCTCTGACAGGGTGGGGGGGAGGGGAGTCACTGTAAGGTTTAGATTGGGGGCCAAAGTCTCCAGGAAGCTCACAAGTCCACAGGCGAAGCCACTTTCCCCAGCAAGGCTTTACCAATCATCTTTATCATAAAGATGGCATTCTGATACTCCTCTAAGTCTATGTCTACATTTCAATTTATTTCAGATAAAAGGAGATGCGGTGTTAGTTCACTGGATTCCTAAACTCCAATAGCTGCAAGCAGAGGTAAGCAAGAGGAGATGAAGGAGAATAAAAATGAATGAATGAGTGAATGAGCAAATGAATGAATGAATGAATGAGGAGCAATATCTACTCTAGCAGGAGAAGTGGGCTGGTAGGTAAGGCTGGACACTCGAGTGAAGTTCTGAAGGAGGAGTGGGTGTGAGTCAAGCAGAGAGGGATGGGAAGGGCATTCCTGGCAGGGGGAAGGGAGGAGACAAAGGCCAGGGAGAATGAAAGAGGCTTGGTGCTTTTAGAAGCTGTAAAAAGCTACCCTTGTCTTGTGATGCTCCATGGTCTACACCTTCCTTGGTGTGGCCCTCTCTCTGCAGTTATGTCTTTGTTCCTTCATCTCCTCTCTGAGCCCCTTTGATCCCCTCCAGTTTGCCCTCTGCCTCCTTCATGCTACCGAAAGCATTGTCGCGATGGTCGCCAATGATCACGTTGGTAATTACAGTGACCATTGCCCAGGGCCTCCTCTAAGCAGTGCACACTCTTGCACATCATCTTTTTTTTTTTAATTTATTTATTTTGAGAGTGGGAGAGGGGCAGAGAGAAAGAGATAGAGAATCCCAAGCAGGCTCCACACTGTCAGTGCAGAGCCCCATGTGGGGCTTGATCTCATGAAGCAGGAGATATTGACCTGAGCCAAAGTCGGACGGACACTTAACCAACTGAGCCACCCAGGTGCACCCTGCCCCCTCCAATTCTCATCTTCTTAAGGCCCTTCCTCCTCCTGGCCCCTACCACACACCTCTGCCTTAGTTTCTGTTTCCTTTTCTGAAAACTTGTTTTTCCTGTGCCTTTTGCGAGCACATCTTCTCTGGCTCCACCTTCTGCGTCTTCAAGACTCTTTTTCTCTGTCTCTGTCCAAATCCACATGGATTTCAGAGGATGCAGATAATAACTCGGGGATCATCAGCACATGGTAGGCTTGCTAGAAAGGAGGAGGGGCTATTTATGAGGATGGAGGAAGTAACCAAAGAAGCGAGTGTAGACTGAAAAAAGAAATCAGACCATTCCACTGGTAATGGTGGAGTCCCTTACAGCATACTAACCTCCCGGGGGACGGCAGCCCAAAGTGGGTGGAAATAGAAGGGGATTCAATCCCTGAAAGAAGAGGAAGATCTATGTTCACCTGACTTTTCCACTGAGGACCCTCCCCAGTCTACATGCCACAGGTGGCTGGAACTCAAGAGAAGAGTCAAAATCTTATTAGTCCAAGGAATCAAAGGATGAGATCTGAGCCATGAGAGCAATTGGCAATGGGGGGTTGGGGGGCGGGGGGAGGGATCACAGAATAGAGCCACAGGGGCAGCCCCAAGACCTTCATATAAACAGCCCCGTGAAATCTTTGGCTAATTCATGAACAGCACCCCCCCCACACACACACACCCCGAGCAAGACTCCAAGAAGCCCGAGGGAGGAATATTGGAAGGCTGAAAGAGCAGGCTGAGATTTCAGCTCCTGCCCCCCACAAGGGAGTTCGAGCCCAGAGTTGGAGAAGCTCGATGAGCATATCAGGCCGTCTCTGCTGAAACCCACAAAAGACCATGACCCTTTAAGAGGAAACACTAGGTCCAAGGACCTGGGAGCTAAGAAATGGAGGCCCCACCATGTCAGCAGTTTGTGTAGACAGCCCTGGGATTCAAACCCAAGGGCCCAGCTCTGGCACACAAGCCCTCGCTTCAATCACATGCTCAACCCTTAACCCAAGCACCCTACATCCTTCCTCTAAAGGACCCATCACCAAATTCAACACCTGATGGCATTGCACTTGGAGCTGTTTGTCTCTTGCACTAGATTCAAGGTCCATAAGAGAGGAGGGCTTGCATGGTGCCTGACACACAGTCCAATAAATATCTATTAAATGAATAAATGAGTAGTTGGGGTGGCTGACTCACCAAAGCTTGTGTGTGTGTAATGTATTAATAAATTTTTTATTAGTGAAGACATATGATTAAAAATGCCTTCCTGCCATATAATTTCACACACCCCCTTATGATCCTGGAGTGAATTAAATCACCAATATTCACTCTGGTTTGTAGCTGGGTTTATTTGTACATATCTGTTACTGGCTATTTTTAAGCATGATCAGGAATTTCTAAGCATAATATGAATGACTCAGTATTTTGATTAATCAGCTCAGTAGGGAAAATCTCCATGGGTAATCAGACTGAACATAAAGATCAGGCATGCTGAGACTGGGCTGGGGGAGGGGGAGGGGAGACGGCGGAGGACAGAGATAAGAATTTTCTTTGGAGTCAGAAAGGCAATTTGAGTCAACGCTATGGAACATAAAGAAAGTTCCTGTTTGATCATGAACAGATTGGCAGCTCTTTGAGTTTCCTGTGGCTGTGATAGCGACCACAAAGTTGGTGACTTGAGAGACATTATTCTCACACAGTCCTGATGGCCAGAAGTCCAAAATCAAAGTGTCACCGGGGTCAGACTCCCTCCAGAGGCCCCAGAGGAGAATCCTTCCCTGCCTCTCTCAACCAGCTCCTGGTGCGCCAGGCATTTCTTGGCCTGTGGGCCCCGTAACCCCTGTCTCTGCCTCTCTCTTCATGACCACCTCCTCTGTGCGTATAAAATCTCCCTCTCCTTTCTCTTTTGAGGACACCAGTCATTGAATCTAGGGCCACTCTAAATCCAGGATGATCTCATCTTGAAATTTTTAACTTGATTACATCTGCAAAGACCCAATTTCCACCTAAGGTCACACTCCCAGGTGCAGGGGTTGGGACTTGGACATAACGTTGAGGAGGATGCTACAGAAGCCACCACGACAGCCGTGGCCAGTGTGGCTGCCATCATGCCCTCCCAGGAAATCAAGACAAGAGGCTGAGCTGACAGTTTCCCACTGTTTCCAGGTGTCACTGGTTATGTCTCCTGCTCCGGCGTATCCTCCCCAAGTTGGACCTGCTCTGGCCCAAGTATAACCACTCTACAAGGTCCCCGCTCTCCAGAGATGGAACAGAGGGCAGGAAAGATTAAATGAGCTGCTCAGGCTGACATCCATGGAGGCGTCAAGGGCTGACCTTCGGTGTGTCTTCTCCAAAGCCAGCGATATGACCATCCCACGCTGCCAGACACACTCCCTTTATTAGGGACTCACCATATTCTTTAAATGCCTTTGTTAAAATGTGAGCACTTCCTGAGAAAGGTTACCCAAGCCTTCATGGAAACCCAGGTTGTAGAGGAGTGTATGAGACCACCCTCTTCTAGAATGCAAGAGATCCCAGGGGCACGCATGTGGGGAGAGAGGCAGTAAGGAGGAGGGTAAATTTGCAAACTGAGAAACTGATGCCCAGAGAGGTTAAGTGACTTGGCCAAGAGTACACGGCAAATCATCAGCATGACCTGAAATCACACCTGGTTCTGCACCAGGAAACTAGGAAGGTGCCGGCTACTTTGATATCTTTTACTGGCCGTGCCAAGGGTTGCTGTCAGCGGAACTGAACTGAAATAGCAAAGCCCTAGCTGGACTCTGCCAAGAGGCTCCGTTGGGTGGACCCATCCCAGGAGAACTCAGGCAGAAGGAAGGAGCAGGGAGCTGAGGGTTACAGACCCGAGTTCTAGCGGTAGGCCTGCTGCTAAAATCTCCAGTGACCTTGAGCAAGTCACTTCTTTCCCTTGAGCCTCAGTCTCCTCAATGTGAGGCAAAAAGGTTGAATGTAATCATCTCTACGTGGCTCTAGCACTACACACTTGTCCATCAGCCTCTGGAGCTTGCACGAGCCTCAGGGCCTCCCGGAGCTAGTTCACACCCCCACGCATGGCTGGCGCTTGCCTTCCCTGAGGATAATGCGTTGTCCTTTCCCCCTTCCACTGAGAGCAGCTGCTCTCCATTCCAAGGGGGAACCACACTCTGAAACTTCATAGTTGGGAGGGGCTGACCCCATTCCCGCATCTGCCCGAGAGTGGGCCTGTGACCCAAGTCTGGCCAATCAGGGCAATTTGCACCGTGAACACGGTGCCTGGTTCAGGGATACACGTGTGCTTCCATCTGAACCAGTGAGATCCAATCCTGGGCCTTTTACTGAAAATAGTGGGAGAGGGGCGCCTGGGTGGCTCAGTCAGTTAAGCGTCTAACTTTGGCTCGGGTCGTGATCTCGCAGTTCATGGGTCCATTGGGGCCTCTGCTGTCAGTGCAGAGCCCACTTTGGATCCTCTCTCTCTCTCTCTCTCTGCCCCTTCCCTACCCACACGCTCTCTCTCAAAAATAAATAAGCATGGGGTGCCTGGGTGATTCAATCGGTTAAGTGTCTGTCTTTGGCTCAGGTCATGATCTCACGGTTGATGGGTTCGAGTCCCAAGTCAGGCTCTGTGCTGACAGCTCAGAGCCTGGAGCCTGTCTTCGGATTCTGTCTGTCTGTCTGTCTGTCTCTCTCTCTCTCTCTCAAAAATAAATAAAACATTACAAAAATTTTATAAAAAGTAAATAAATAAATAAGCATAAAAAAAGAAACAATATTGGGAGAGGTAAGTTTTCCCTTTGCCGGTATCACCATGCGTGGGGCGAACGGAGGGCGGGGCGCAGGGGTGCGTCTGGGGAGCGGAGATGGACGGAATGCGAGTCCAGATAACCCTGCTGCACCATCGGGCCGCACACTTGTCTGAACGGGAAACACTTCGAGGTCTGTAGTTACAAGAGCCACTTAGCGCCCCCCCCACCCCCCCATTTGTCCTACGCCACTTCCTTACCCTTCCAGCTAAGTTTCCGGACTGTTAAAAAAGCCTTCATTTTAAGGAGAAGGAGATGGAAACTGAGAGTGAAAAAGTGGCGTTTCCATGTAATCAGACGGGAGGAAGCACCTGAGAGCCCATCAACCCCAATTCCCACTATTTACAGATCGAGAAACTGGTATCCATAATGAGACGTGTCATATTATGTGTATACAACACACGCGCACGCGCGCGCGCACGCACACACACACACACACACACGCTGCTATGTGAGTCTTCTTATTACAATGCTGAGAAACTCTGTTTATCATCAAACATTTCATACATCCTATTACACGTGAGAGAATTATTATCTAGCCCGGTGCCGTGAAATGCTTTTTCCTCATAATGGAATTTTACTCTGGAAGTGTATTTTGGTATTAAAAGGCTCCACTTTATAATGTCGATGGTTCAATCTGTGATCTAAAAGGCACTTAAACGCTTTGAACGAGAGGCATAAAGAGCTTTTATTGCAAAAGCCTTGCTGGATCCACCAATTTTGCCATTGATCCTTTTCCCCCCAGAAGACTGCTCTGGAAGCAAATCCCATAGTGGGGCTGGACACCAGCGAGCGAGCGAGACTCGCTTGCCGTGCGCCCATTTGCAGCTGCTGAAGGCATTTCGTAATGAGGGTCTGCAGGTGCACGGCTCAGGCAAAAATGTCCGACCATGCAGAATGCCCACGGAGCTTAATGCCCAGTCTCCTTAACCCCCAGTGTGTCCGTTCGGCCCCTTCATCTACAAAATAAACTCAATTATACCAACTCCCAGAGTTCTTGTGAGGAGTTCATTAATTACAGTTGCCAAGAAGCCTGATCAGTGTGGGCGCTCTGTGAATGCAAGGTCCCTGTCCCTGGTGGATGCAATCCTGCAATAACTGAGGAATCCGGGACCTGCTGACAGCACTGGTGTAGTCGAAAGAACCCCACACTCAGACCCAGAGACCACCGATCTCTAGACTTTACCCCGAGAAGGCCGCTCACTTCTCCAAACCTTCACTTCCTTTTTTTTTTCATTGGTGGAACTAATAATTTATTTTTTTAGTTACTCTTTCTTTAAATTGTATTTAAATTCAAGTTAGTGTACATATCGTGTAATAATGATTTCAGGAGTAGAATTTAGAGAGTCATCACTTACATACAACACCGAGTGCTCGTCCCAGCAAGTGGCCACTCTAGTGCCCATCCCCCATCCAGCCCATCCCCCTCCCATCTCCTCCAGTGACCCTCAGTTTGCTCTCTGTATTTAAGAGTATCTTATCATTTGTCTCCCTCTCTCTTTTTTAAATCTTATTTTTCCTTCCCTTTCCCTATGCTCATCTGTTTTGTTTCTTACAATACACATAGGAGTGAAATCCCGTGATATTTGTCTTTCTCTGACGGACTTGTTTCTCTAAGCCTCCACTTCCTTGTCATAAAGGAGCATTTGAATATGTCACTGAACTGTTATGGCCGCTCATGTTGTGCATGGACCCATATGGCTGCTTCCAAACCGGATTTTGTGAGATCTGTCCGCTCAGGCACCTGCCGGAAAGGAGGATTATGATTGGCACCTATTGGTCTTTGATCCTCCCCTTTGCCAAGAGCTGAGCACCGGGGACACGTGGCTGGGTCCCTGGTTGTCAGCAGCTGAAGGCAGGAGTGTCCCCTGGAGGGGCTAGAGGGCAGAGTGGCAGTATGGAGGCGGAGCCTTGAACACTGCCCAGAGAAGGTCGCATGGTCCCGTGGCCCTACCAGACTTCCAGGGTGAAGTAATCCTGAGGAGCAGGACATTCTATACATCCTGTGAGATTCCAACGCTCATCAGCACACTGAACTTCTAAGGTCAGAGTGGAAAAAAATCAATTTTGTTTAACTTGGGGCTCCCCAAATTCCACCACGGAACATCTGTCCCCGGTCCATGGCACTCAGAGAGGGCAGGGCATGCTTGGGGAGCGAGCCTCCAAGATTCCAGGAGCGGAAATGGAATTTTCCAGCGATTTCGCAGTTGTGATATTCCTGCCAATACTTCATATGCTTGCATTCAGGTATTCCAGTAAGAAGCCATTCCTTGGGCCACGCCATCTGCCTCTTCCCAGCGCATTCATTCAGGCATGTGTTGTGTATGCAGAGCGCGTGTTCCGCTTCCCAGGTCCTCTCCTCGGCAGAGAACACCGTCGAAAACCACAGCTCCTGGCTGCAAGGATCTCATTGTCTAAAAGGGGAGACAGACACTTGAACAGAAATTACATGCAAAGTGACAAGGCCCATAAGATAAATGTGCACCTTGTGGGGTGGGATGGGGTGGGGCGGGTGTCAGAAAAGCCTTGTTTGAAAGATGAGTTGCTGCCCCAGGAAACAGTCAGAAGAGGCGGCGCGTGCAAAGGCCCAGAAGGAAGATAAAGAGATTTCTGGAATCACAAGTAATAAAATTAGGACGGAGAATAGGGGATGAGGGGGAAGGAGTAGGAAAGGAAGCAGGGGGAAGGCCAGGAAGAATTTACTGAGCTGTGCGTGCCAGGGAGGGTAGGAATCCGTCCAAGGAACGGAAGAGTCGCAGGTTTGCGAGTGTGTGGGTGTGCGCCTGCGTGAATGTATGTGTATGTGTATGTGTGTGTGTGTGTGTGTGTGTGCGCGCGCCTGCATGAATGTGTGCGCGCCTGCGCCTGCGTGAATGTGTGTGCGCATGCGCACAAACGGACAGCATGGTTAGCTCTGTGGTTAAGAACGATAGTTCTGAGACCCGGTGGAGAAGCACTTGGAGAGACACCTGCAGCCTCGGATAACGGCCGACAGGCAGGCTGTGCTTTGAAGGTTCAAGATGGGTGCAAACTCTGTAAATCATCTGACCAAGAGGTGGAGTGTGTTCCCCCCGCTTTCTGAACCAGGACTGTCCCTTAGTGACTTACTGGCCTATGGAATGTGGAAGAGGGGCCAGTGTGTGAATTCCAAGTCTAAGTCATTAGAACCCTTGGTGTTTCCACCCAGCCTTGTTGGAACACGCACACTGGAGGGAGACCGGCTGTCCGATCCCCCGGGGCCGTCATGCTGTACGGAGGCCCACACTGGCCACATGGAGAGCTGTGTATGGAGAGCGTGATGCCCGGCCACCCCAGCTGCTCCAGCCGCCCGAGCCCCGTCATCAGACATGCGGGTGCAGATGCCCTCTTGCATAATCCAGCCCAAGTAAACACAACGTGAAGAATCACAGGGACCCAGCCAGCAGCCAGGACCAAGGCTGAGCACTGCAGCCCCAGTCCAGCGGCCCAGCAATCTCGTTTCTCAAGTCGTCTGAGCCGAGGCCAAGCCACTGCGGAGCAGAGCCCAGCTGTCCTGCCAATTCCTAACCCGCAAAATTGTGCGTATGATTAAATGACTCTTGTCTCTTGCCACTACATTTTGGGGTGCTTTGTCAGATAGCAAGAGATAAACAGAATACCAGATGCGCTCAAAGCATCAAATCTAGTAAATTAAAAAAATCCTGTGAACAGTAGGCCGTAGTGCGTGTGTGCGTGCATGCACACGCACATGTACATCCTCACACTTCTCAGACACACCTCCTATTTCCTAATGCATTCCCACTCTGACCTCTACTCCAGCCTGAGTCACTTCGTGGCCACAGTTCTGAAGGTGGAGGGACCGTGGCCCATTTGACAAAGGACACGACGTAAATATGGAAAGCATTATTAGCAGGTGGGTTTTGTTGATAAGAATTGAGGGCAATTCCAGGAGCGAAGCAAGAAGCAAGCCATGTCAGTCGGCATTTCGTTCCCACGGCAAGATCACCTCTGCAACAATTTGTTATGTTCTTGGGTCAAGTCCAAGACCTCAGTGCAAAGCCAGCAAAAACCTGCCTTCAAGGAAGGCATTTGGGGGAATTTCAAGCCATTCATCTCCTCCCAATGCTCCAAGTCTGCCTACAATAGCCAAAGGCAAAATTCAGCTTCCCCCTTTGCTTTTGGTACTAGAAATGCTGAGGGAGGCCTTGGGGAGGGGAGGCCACTCCGCAGGAGGGAGAAGCATGGTCCGGGAGGTCCCTGCAGGGAGCATCCTCACCAGGCCATTCCTACAGAGGCCCTGGCCCCGCTCTGCTGTTAAGAGACCTGCACTCTGACTCCGGCTCTGAATCCAGGAGTCTCTGTAATATGACAGCTGTTTGTCCGTCTCGGGGAGCGTCGTGGGAACACAGTGAGGAGGCAGACTTGCAAACCATTATGTCCAGAAGAAGGAGCCTTGAGACCAGCATTCTAAAGGGTTGTGGGTTCGATACATCTTCCCCGAATTCATATATTAAAGTCCTAACTCCCTGTGCCTAGAAAGGTGGCCTTTTTTGGAAATAGGGCCACTGTAGAGGGAATTTGTTACATGAAGATCAGCTTCTACTGGGGCAGGTGAGCCCCTGGTCCATTGTGACTGGTGTCCGTATAGAAAGGGGAGATGTGGACACACAGACACACACGGAGAGTGTCATGTGAAGAGTGGAGTTAAGCTTCCGGAAGCCAAGGAGCTACTAGAAGCTGGGAGAGAGGCCTGGAACACATTTTTCTTTAGTGCTTTCAGAGAGGGTGTGACCCTGCAGACACCTTGACCTCAGATTCCCAGCCTCCGGAAGTGTGAGGGCGAGTTTCTGTTGTTGGACACCACTCAGTGGGTGATACTTCATTATGGCAGCCACAAGAAATGAATACAAGGGCTCATTTGTTTAACAAACTTGTGCCGTGATCGTATAGTGGTTAGTACTCTGCGTTGTGTTTAACAAACTTGTGTTCACCAAGCTTCTTCTATATTTCAGGCCTCATACACAGAGATGACGAAGACACCACCCTTCCCTACACTCAAGGGCCTTCCAAAGAGAAAAACTCGTCCCAAAGCCAGGTGCTAAGTTCAAAACAATGGCGGTGCCAAAGGTACAGAGAAGATGTACCTCCCCCAGCCCGGGGAGTTGGGGAAGGCTCTGAGAAGGAGGAACATCTGAGCTTTCAGGCTGAGGGAACCGGTTCCCCTTTTGATGAGTGCCGCCATCATGTCTCACCTGGAGGAATAGGGCACATCTCTTGTGCTTTCCTATCTAAAGATAAAACCCAATGGCAAGATAAGGATCCGTTTTCCACATAGGGGTTCTTGTTAGCAGAGGAGCAGCTGGAGGCATGGGGAAGGGCAGTGCGTGACTTCACAATTCCCTATGAACTCCACGGGACAGAGAGGATTTGTAATGCATGGACTCTAAACGCAACAGGGTCCAGATCAGAGCCTGGCGCCTGATAAGTTCTCTTATGGTGTTTATTGGACTGAAATGAAAGCAGAACTGAACTCCAGCCCAACTACTCCTGGGGTCAACAGGCTTCACGGGGCCTGGGAGTGTTTGCACAGCTCACGTAGACCACTGTGACCACCTGCTCCTCCACCTGGCAATGGACCTGCTCGACAAGTCTACCCATCTGTGACCCATGCAGCGGGTCAGAGGTGGGAGGGAAGGGGGGCGTCATACAAAATGGCAGCCAGTTGGGCGTCTGACCCACCCAATAAGCACCTTTTCCAAGGATGTTGAATTGAAGAGATGAGGAAAAGAGATCATGAAAGAGGAAGATGGATGCCAAGAGAGCCTGAGACAGAAATGAAGACCCAGAGGAAGAGAAGGAGAGGTGGGAAGAGAATGTGAATGGTCTTTGTCCCTGGTTCTAGTCCCTTCCTGAGGCTGTCCAAGCTTGCCTGATGGAGAGAGGAGCTAAGGGGTCCTTTTCTCCCTGCCTCCAATCCCGTTGGCCCTTCGGAGGAAGAATACCAAGGATGCCTACTGCCAGGTGCCTCGGTGGGTTCTTTCCCCACAACACAATGGAAAACAAGAGAAATCTTGGCAAACTTTAAAGAAAATACAGTTAATTGCCACTGACATTCTCCCTTTAGTTACACAAGCAAGCCCTGGCTTTAATCACATGCATTATTGTAATCAGCCTGCCAATCACATTTTGAAATATTTCATTTTTGACATAATTACAGTAGAATACCCACAACCCATCAATAACATGGATAAGGCAAGATTGATATTGTGTTTCCAAATGGGGCCTGACAAAGCCATCACGGCTTTTGTTCGGAGGAAGAAAGGCAGGGCGGATAGCATCTCCCTCTCACGTTATGACTGGGTTTAGCGAGACTGTCTCGCACGTCACTCACGTGAGGCTGGAAAACCCCACTCGTCGCCGCTGTAATTGGGAATTTTCAATTATTCAAGCCTCGTCTATGTTATTCTTATTGAGTAACAAATTCAAAATGAGTGCTCTAACCTGGGGCCTTTGTGCAGAGACATTATTGTGAAATGGAGGCCGATTATGAATTGCTCTTTTATGTTAATTTGCCTCATTTTCCTTATTAGTTCCTTGCTGTATATCAGTTTGTTCGTGTATAATACAGAAGTACAACACGTGCCCGCGAACCTGTAAAATTTCAACTTCCGACTTTTCCAGGCGGGTAGGCTGTGACCGCCCTCTCCCTCACCCACACCTGTCTGCTCCTGTCAAGACGCAGCTTTGCCTTTATCCCCAACAGTGAGTGTCAGAAGCCCCAGACACACCCTCAGACAATTGTTCAGAGTGACTTTGTTCTCCCATGCAGAGTGCTGTTCTCTCAGGAGAACCCCCTGTACCCAACTACTTGGGGAGCTGAAGTTAACAGGGAAAGGTAGAAGATCAGATCTGAGGAGCATGATTCCTGCCTCAAACCTTTTTGCTAGAAGCATCCTTATTAAAGACATGACATTCGGTGTGTTCGAGCAACAGCAGGGGACAAAAAGTGGCTTGAAAGTAAATCCCCAGGGGGTCTGGGACAGAGGCTCAGGTGGGCCAGCGCTGTGACTCTGAGGTGACAGCTTTGCATGACACTGAATGACCACCCTGGAAAGCACACTATCAGAGGGCCCAGGGGAGTCCAGCCCCCCGCCCCCCGGTGCTGACCCCGTGACCTCAGACCCCTGGCCTGCGGAGCTGGGCGACCATCATTTCTGTGACTGAAGCCACCAGTGTGTGGTTCTTCGTTATGCTAGCCCTGCCAGATGGATTCCCCAGTGAGGCCTGTCACTGAATGGACCAGGACCTTCATTCCCCACTGCCCCTCCATTCCTGGTTAATCAAGGCCCGCCAGCCTTGAAGTTGGAGGATGTTGTCTTGTACCATCCAGTGCAGGCACGTGAGGGTGCCTTCTGTGGCCTCCTCCCTGAGCTCTGATCATTTTAATAGCAACTGAGGTCTAGCATGGTGTCTCAAAGTAATGTGACCTGGGAAAAAGGAAGAAGAAAAGGAGGGTAGGAAGGAATGGGGGAAAGAAGAAGGAAGGAGAGGAAGGAAGGAATGAAGGAAGGAAGGAAAGGAGGAAGGAAGGAAAGAAGGAAGGAAGGAAGGAAGGAAGGAGAAGAAGGAGGAGGAGGAGAAGGAGGAGGAGAAAAGAAGAAGAAGAAGAAGAAGAAGAAGAAGAAGAAGAAGAAGAAGAAGAAGAAGAAGAAGAAGAAGAAGAAAAGGGAGGAAGGAAGAAGGAAGGAGGGAGGAAGGAACGAATGAACGAATGAACAAAGGAAGGAATAAAAATGGAAGAAGTTAGCTCTGTAGGTCAGATGTCACACACGGTGTGGCTGGACTCTCTGCCCAGGTCTCAGGGTCTCACATGGCTGAAATGAAGGTGTTGACCTGCTGGCTTCTCTGGAGCTCTGAGGTTTTCCAGTTATTGGCAGAATTCAGTTCCTTGTGATCGTAAGTCCAAGGCCCCCTTCCTGATTGTCTATGGGTGGGGGGCCACACCTGCTCATTTCCTCTGCTCCCTGGTCCTCGCCTGGGGTCCTCTCCATTCTCAAATCAGCAGCAGCAAATTGAATCCTTCTTGTGGCTCAGATGTCTTCGACCACTGGCCTGGGAAAACTCAGTTTTCAACGACCTGGTGTGATGAGGTTAGACCCACCCTGATGACCTCCCCTTGTCATGTAACAGTCACGGCAATGATAGTGCACCATATTGGAGGGTTTAAGCCACACTCCAGAGGGAGCATGGAGGGTACGGGTCGTCAGTGGTCATTCTTAGACTTCTACCTTGTAGGACAACATCCACACATGATAAACACCCAGGACAGGCTCTGCAGGGATACACCTCAAATCCACAGCCATTCTTACCTTGTGTGGAAGGAGAATGTCCACTCTAGCTGATGCCAGGACTATATCCTTAAATATACGTCCCGGTAATTAAAGAGTGAATGCTAATGAATATGAATGAGACATATAACTTCCAAATGCTTAGGAAAGAGAAAGCAATGGGACAAAGAAAACTCAATTTTTTTCAATGGAAGTCTGAAAAGAGGGGGAGAGAGCATGGTAACTTGAAAACATAAAATCGTATCAGTGGAAAAAGAAATGTTAATTGATGAATTTCTTACAGTAAAAGTCAGAAGCTCAGAGTGAGTTGTTTTGATACAAATACTTATCATTTATAGGAGACACAACTAAAAAATAACACACAAAGTCTGAAAATAAAGACATGAGCTAAGTAGCAAGTCAAAAAAGAAGGCCACTGTGGTAATGGTAATGTAAGACTGCACTGAATACAAACCAAAAGTAATATTTCATATTAATAAAAAGTATAATTTATAAGAAAATATAATAGTTATGACATTTTTGCACCTGACAACATTATTTTAAAATCTTAGTTTAAAAGGCAGAAACAGGGATGCCTGGCAGCTCAGTCGGTTAAGCATCTGACTTCAGGTCAGGTCACGATCTTGCAGTTTGTGAGTTCGGGCCCCATGTCAGGCTACGTGCTGACATCTCAGAGCCTAGAGCCTGCTTTGGGTTCTGTGTCTCCCTCTCTTTCTCTGCCCTTCCCCCACTCATGCTCTGTCTCTGTTTCTCTCTGTCTCTCTCAAAAATAAATAAACATTTAAAAAAATTTTTTAGAAACAGAGCAGGAAATTTACTCCTATAAAACTGTACCCTCTTTAACATACATTTCTTAAAAATGATGGGATCAAACAAAGAAAGAAACATGTAGAAGAATTAAATAACACAATTAACAAGTTTGGTATAAAAGAAACAGAATTTTGAATCCAGCAGGCAGAGAATCCAGACTGTCTTCAAGAACTACTCATAAGACCTGATCAGATAGTAGGCCATATAGAAAGTCGTTTAAAAAAAAAAAGGAGAAATGATTCAAACACATTTCTGACCATAATTCAATAATATTAGAAATTAATGACATCAACAAAGACAGCTAAATAGAATCAGCCTGCCTCAAAATGTTAAAATGTCCTTTCCAATAACTCCTGAGTAAAAGCGAAAAGCAAATCAAAATTAACAACTGTTCAAACATGAGCAATAATGAGAGCACTGCATATAAAAACCCATGGACTGCAGCCAACCTAATACTCAGAGGAAAACCTATAGCCCTAAATTTCTATCTGAAAATCAGAAAGATTGGAAATAAATGAACTAAACATGTAATTCAGGAAACAGAAGAGGTAAGAGGAACAAGAAAATAAGCCTAAAGATGGTAGAAGGAAGAAATTAATAAACACAGAAGCAGAAATAAATTAAATAGGAAACCGGGGAAAAAACCAGCCAGGAAAAACAAAACCTTGCACTTGGAGAGACGGATGAAACAGACGTTCTTTTGGCATGTATATTTCATCAGTGACTCACTGAAAATTTTCGGAGCAGGCAGGGTGTGCCAGATGCTGGTCTAGACACTGGAAAAGGGAGTGGACAGAGCAAAGATCCTCACCTTTGTAGAGATGACACTCTGGCAGACCTGAGGAGGCAATAAATTTGTAAACGAGTGAATCTAAAAACGTCTGCTAAGGAGGAGTGTTCTAGAGAGGAAAAAAGCATGGAAGAGAGACACACAGTCTGAGATCGGGTTGGTCTGTAGTTGTAAAGACGATGGTTGGACCTCGCTGAGAAGGCACGTTTGGGAGAAGACCAAGGGGAGGGAGGGGAGAAAGCCACGCAGATACCTGGAGAAGAGCATTCATGGCGGAAGGAAGGACAAATGCAAATATGCTGAGACAGGGGGATGCCTGGTAGGTTTGCAAAGGAGGCAAGAAAGATGCTGGTGGAGAGCAGAGGGAAGAGAACAAACACACAATAAAGAGGCTAAGTATGGATAGAGGACTCATTTTTTTAAAAATAGAACTTATTGAAAATGTAGCTTATATTAATTAGATGTGGGGTCAGTGGTTGTAGCATAATAGTAATAATAATAATAATAACCCTCAAAATAAGTAGCTGAAAAAGAGAAGTCAACTTTCTCATAGCATGAAGGGTCCAACGCAGCTCCTTCTGCTTTATTGATCTCAGCCTGCTGTCAGCCGACTCTCACCTCTGGGCGCCCCCTCCAGGCACATTGAGGGGGGAAGGGGAGCTCTCCCCATGTAGAGGCACGTGCCAGGAGTTATACACAAATATCCCTTCCTTTACAACCTGAATTCTGAAATCTTGCACAACCCGAACTTTGGGACCTGGTCACATCCAGCCCCAAGGGAGGCTCGGGAAAGGGATCTCATTCCAGGCATTTACACCCAGCTAAAAACTGAAAAATGAGAAAACAGATACTTCGGACAGCCAGTGGTCTGTGTCATAGTAGCCAAAGATCTATCTCTAACAAACAAAAACAAAATTCCCACCATGCCAGATGGTTTTAAGAACAAATTATCCCAAATCTTCAAGAAATAGAGAGTTTCAGGATACATCTTCTGTTACCGAGAATGGGAAAGGACAGAAAATTTCCTAGTTCATCCTCCCAGATGGCATGGCCCTGAAACTAAAAACAAGAATAGTGTACACATAAACACTATGGGTCAATATCATTTATAAGTACAGAAGCAAATCCTAAAAAAAAACATGACCAATGGTCTGTTAAGGGAAGAATGCAACATGATTGAGTAGATTCGAGTGCCAGAAATACAAATATGGGTCAACATTAGGAAGTTTGCCACACTAACAGATTAAAGGAGAAAATCATATCGGCACCTCAAAAGTTACTGACAAATAACCGGGTGAAACCCAGTATCAAATCCTAGATTTAAAAATAAAACAAACCACTTATTAACCAGAAATCAAAGGAGACTTATTTAAGTAGACAAAAGAGTATGGTGGCAGAGACTGCACCAGTCCCCCATCACCCATTCATACCTAACCTTCAGTATTAGCGGGCAATATGGCCATTGAGCCAGAGACTACGTTTCCCAGCATTCCTTGCAGTTGGGTGTAATCAGGTGATGAAGTTTGAGCCAATGGGATGTGAGTGGAAATGATGCCTACAATTGCTAGGTTATTGCTCTAAAGAGGGAATTGTTTTCCTTTAAGTTCCCTTTGCCCCTTCCAGCGGGCTAGAAAATGGCAATGCCTGGCACAAGTGGGAAGCTACCCGAGGAGAATTGCAGAACCAGCTCTGGACTAATGCTTACTCGGGGCTATCACTGTGAACTCTTCTGTAAGAGAGAAAGGAGCGTCTATGTCACATAAGCCATAGCATTCTAGCCTCTCTTTGTGGTACCATTTAGCCAATGCCCTAACTAGTACACGGATGCATAAATCGTTACATAGTTCCGATCATGAATCATAAAGGCATTCCCATTAAAATCAGGAACAAGGAAAGGATACCTGCCGGCTTCTTTATCGTTCAACATTTTGGTGGATGTCCTAGCAATTAAGTGAAAATAAAATAATAAATATTAGAGGGATGCCTGGGTGGCTCAGTCGGTTGAGCATCTGGCTCTTGCTTTTGGCTCTGGTCATGATCCCAGGGTCTTGGGACTGACCCCTACCACAGGCTCTAGTTACAGTATGGAGCCTGTTAAAGATCCTCCCTCTCTCTCTCCCTCTACCCCTCTCCCTGACTTGTTCATGCGCTCTCTCAAAAATAAAATAAAAATAAATGTTAGAAAGGAAAATTAAAATTTCCATCATATGTAGGCAATATTATCTCCTTTCCTGCTAAAAAGTCCTAGAAAGGTAAGAGACTTTAATAAGTGGCTAAAATAGAAAAGGTTTTGAGACTCAGTTCCTTGTTTACAAAACGGGAATACGAGTTCCTCATAGGATTATCATGAAGATTAAATAAGAAAATGATTGGAAAATGCCTAACCCCATGCTTGGTATATACTAGGCATTCAGTAAATACTATTCATTCCCTTCTTTCTCATTCATCTGTAATTGGGATCCTCACACATCTATCTAGCACAAGAGACAAAAGATTTCTTTCCTAAGGTTCTGAAAGTAAAATCAGTCTCTACTGCATTTCTGCACTGAGACAAAACCCTACAGGAATATAACGGAATCAGGGGCTGTCTGGTTGGAAAAAATCTAACAGATTAGTCTGTCTGACAACCCATCGAGCTCCTGAAGGCTCTCTACAACGTGTGCCTGAATGCTTCCAAAGCCAAAGAAAATATTATCTTCTAGGAGGATCTGTGCCTTCGATCCATCCATCCGCCTCCCCACCCATTCATCCATCCATCCACACCCCTGTCCATCCATTCCACAAATGCTTATTGAGCATGTATTATGCACCACAGTGGTAGGCACTGGGGCTTTCAAATTGAACAGATCTTGGTCGAGACAGTCCTGTGGGTAAACATTAACAATAACACACTGTGATGAGTGCTGTAATAGAGTCCCCTTCAAATTGCTGGGGGAGAACAGAAGTAGTAAGTGCATGGGGGGGGGGGGCGTGAGGGAGTTCCCAGCGGGAATGACATTTTAGCCAGGAGCTGCAGAATGTCTGGGAGATAGTCCCCAAGCAGAGAAGAGAGGAAGGACATTCCACAGGGAGGCAACAGGACGCTAAATACAGAAATGTACCTACCCAATGCGTTCGGAACACTGTAAATAGTAGGGCAGGGGTGGGGGGGTGTGAGGGCAGGAGGAGGGGTGGCAGACAGGGGGTCTCCAAAGGTGACAGGAGGCAAAACTCTGCAATCCCTGCTTCAGTTAAAGTTTTGGTGAGTGGAACAATCACTCTAGAAATCTCCTTAAGAAAATATGCAGAGAATCCCCACGATGGCCTCACATTAATCTGTGCTGCCGGCTCGGGCTTAGAGGCGGCTTTGCAGAATATATTTTTTAAAGTTTCATTATGCCACTGTACATCAAAATAGGCCAATATAAATTATAATATGGTCATGCCGATAGGACTTGCAAACACAATATTTTAAGTTTATATTGCTTTCCAAGACCCATAAAAATTATTCCGAATGGCTGTTTGCTTTTTGAAGCCAAATGAAAAGGTATTTGCAATTTGATTATTAACAAATCAAATCACTGATATGATATTGGATTCGGTACATCTCAAACTGACTGGGAGCGAAAAAATCCTCAGTGGTCAATTATGTAGCATGGCTGCTTTATAGTTTCTTGTGTGTCATTAAGAATAAGCGCCACAGCCAGCTCCGATTTTATTTTCATTTATTTTAACTGTTTCTCTGCTCTAAGAATCTCCCTCTAGGCCTCTAGCAGAAATGGGACCTTTTCTCCGACTCAGGCTAGTATGGACGGCTATGACCCGGTATATAGTTCACGACATGACAAGGTCAGTGGGTGGACGGCTAGGTGAATGAATAAATGAATGGATGAATGAACAATACTAGATTTTAAGAACTGAATTGCTTTCGCAGTAGAAAAAGTGTGGGTTGTCTTACTTCTGCCATTGAGTCTTTCTTAGTTTTCACATTGCCTTGTGTTTTTGCCCTGTGCCCTTGACTGATGTAGAAGTCCCTTTTCTTTAGATATGTTCAGGGCCTTTTGATATCAATGGCCAGAGAGAAAATGATATATATGCTCTCAAGTAAAATGGTTCATCCTGGATTGTGGCCTCCTATGCGGGGTCCCTGGTCTCTCTGCAGATTCAGGGAAAACCCGGACTCCTCCTTCCGGTAGATGGTGCTTCACCTCACCTCTACTTCCGGCTGGGATCTCAGTGTCGGGAAATCCTTAGATGATTTCTACTGCACAGAATTGCAGGACCCAGGAAATGCAGGGGAAAGGACTCCTATGGGGCAGGGTGTCTGGGTACACAAGCTTCTGCCTATTGATCTGGAAACAGAGTTTGGGTTTGGGGGGAGCCACATCGTGTTCTGCTTTATTCAGCCTTTAAGGCATCCTTACAATGGCACTAGCGCCAAGGGTCATCTCTTCCAGAGAGCTTCCGCGGACAGCTTTCACAGTCTCTCCCCACCATATGGTTCTCAACTCTGAGCCTCAGGATGGGTTGGGCAGGACAGGAAGTATTTCCTGGATTTTTCTAAAATAGAAGGAAACAAAGATTTAGGGGAGTTACGTATCTCACACAAGGTGACAGGAATGAACATGTATTTTGTGCCTGTCCAGGGTCCCTTTCCCCAACCCCTTTCGTAATAGCCCCCTTAGAGACCCTTTTAGAAAGTGTCATCCCCTATGCTGAAGCCATTGTTTGTCTCGGACGATACCTAGTCCTGCTTCTAGAGGTGGAGAATGCTCCTTCCGCACCCTTAACATGAAGGAGGATCACATTACTAGGCCAATGGAAAGTATTTCTGTGAATTTTGCATACTTAGTGAAACAGAGCAGGGGTGTTCCTGGTCTTGCTGGAAGCAGGAATGATACGGGTCTGGAAGTTCTGAGGAATATCAGTGGAGAAAGGTGGTTTAGGAAGAAGCCAGTACAGAAGAGAACAAAACATGAAAAAGAGAGAAAAACAAAATCCAGCGATGTTCTTTGAGCTCCTGGATCCAGCCACACCTGAAACTATACCTCCCTAAACTTTTACATTATATATGTGTTCGGGTCATCTATTGCTGTATGTAGCAAACCATGTCACAATGGAGTGGCTTCGGACAGTAACTTATTACTATTGTCATGCTTCTGGGGGGCTGATGGGCTCAGCTAGGTGGTTCTCACTTGGGTCATTCATGCTCTGGTGCTCAGATGTCAAACAAACTTACTGTGCAAACTGGTATCTTCACTATCTTGTCTGGTGACTAGGTTAGTATAGGGGGACCACCTGGGGGCTGGCCAGGCATCTCCCTCCATGCTGCCTCTCCACAGGGCGAGTTTAGACTTGCTCACAGCATGAACGTCTCAACAGAGTCAAACTTCATACAACGTCTGGCTTTCCTTGGGATGAGCGGTTCTAAGTCTCAGAAGCCAGGAAGCATCACTTTTGCCACTTCTGGTTACAAGTGAACTTCTGGGTCAACTCAGATTCAAGGGGAAGAGCCTATACAAGGCACGTACACCAAAAGGCTTGACTCACTAAGAAGCGCATTTTTAGAGATCGCCTGCCGCAATATGCTAGCCAACGTTTTCCTTTTGATGCCCTCAGAGTTAGGTTCCCATTACTTGTGACCAAAAGCAAGTTTGAGCAGAGCCTGGAAAATACAGGCCTGCTCTGCCCTCTCCTCTGTGGAATCCTACCTGCCCAAACCAAATCAGATACCCTTCCTGGTGCACCCCCTTCCTCAGTTCCTCCTCCCCAGTCATAGGAATGACGTCCTTCTTGATTCCATCGTGCTGTTGGAAATCGATGTGAAGAACTGGTCAGAGCCCAAGACATACTGAGGCTCAATGCCCTACGTTAGCAGCTCAGGAGCCTGAGGCCCAGAGAGGCAAGGAGAAATGACCAAGGTCACGCCGTAGTTTAGGAGGCTCGTTAGGGAAGCATCCTGGCTGGGATGATGGATATTATACTCATGTCTTATTCTCTCTACTGGACTGTAAACTCCTTAGAAGCGAGGATAGCGCCGGCAGCCTCTCTGGACCCCCGCGGCTCCTTGAGCAGGTCTTGGACAGGGAAGACCTTTATTGCTTCATTAAATAAGCATCTAAAATTTATAGAGGTAAACATTCCATCAGGAATTTCCCCAGCCTGCTGGGCTCTAAGCAGCTCTCTCTGGCCCCTGGGGGCTGCCCCTCTGCCCCCACACGAAAAAAAGGAGACGAAGGACAAAGGCTGGGAGTCCCAGGCCTGGGCTCTACCACAGGCTCTCCCCATGACCAGGGGGACCTCCACTTCCTCATCTGTAGAGTGAGGTGTAGGAACCACAGCCCCTCCTAGCCGTGGGGCTATTGCACGGAATGATGTCTGCAAAGGGCTTTGAAAACCCTAACAAGCCACGCAAAAGCAGGGGGTGCCATCATCCGTAGACTGGACACAGGGACTCCAGTGTGCCCGGGAGGGCGGGGAAGGGAAGGCGAGGAGCCCATGCATCCTCAGAAGAGCTGCCCCTCTCCCCCTCCCCTGCCCCAGAAATCCTCCCCTGGCCCAGAGGACAGGCTCTCCCACCAAAGCTGCCCGTCAGAGCCCAGGGCTAAGGGAGAGACGGAGCCCCATCGGATTTTCTCCCTCCCCCAGATTCCCCACCCATCATTAGCCCCAAGTGGGGGGAGAGACATGACTAATTGTGCCCACAGTTGCCTCCTGGCATGGACAATTAGCCACCTGCATCTAATTCTGAGGGACCCAGAAGCTAATTGCATCTGCCAGACCCCATGGGCTGTGTGTGTGTGTGTGTGCACACGCACCCACACACACACACATGCATATGTGTGTCCTCGAGCTACCGGTGGGCACCCACGCAGACGCTGCTAAAATAACCGGGTATTATTGCATTTAACAATCACCAAGAGCCTGCTGGCCCCTGAGCACAAAGGGACCAGACCACGACACGGTCGTACCTAAGGAAGAGGGACAAAGGAGGCAAATCAGTAAAGCACAGTTCTGCAGCCGGAGCGCATCCCCAGAGTCATCCTTGAGGTGAGGGAGGGGTCCACTTCAGGGCTGTGATCAGAGCCACCCGGCCTGGGAGCTCTGGACAGATGTCACCTAGGGACTCCGCCACTCCCGTCTCCGCCCTCGGTCAGCGCACTGCGCATGCGTGGCTTTAGCACGGCTCCAGCGGCCCGCGAGCCTCCCCCCTGCACCTGCAGCACCTCGAGGCCCGGCCGCGGGAATTAGAAGCTCACCCCGGCTGAATGAATAAACGAATGAGGGAATGAATGAAAGACAATTGCTGCCTCCGGAAGGGCTTGTCGCTGTTTCCATCCTGTATCGTGAGGACCCCCCAGGCACATCTTCTCATCGCATGGCCGCCCTCACCACGCTGCCGGCGGGTCCCGCCCTGGGGTTGGCTTCCACGCTCAGCCACGACCCCTCTCATGGTCCCACAGCGCACCGAACCCATGCTGCGTTCCTAACCTGGGCCTCCGTCCCTTGCTTCTGTCCACGCCCACACCAGCTGCTCCCTGGGGCTCCTCTCTGGACCCCATCTAAAGACTTCTGGCCCCTCTGGTCTTTCTACCTTGTACCTCCTTGGGAAGTGTGCCTGCCCTGCCAGTCCCTTGAGACGTAAGCTTATCAGGTGAGCTCAGCTGGTCCCAATAAGGTAGGAGTGAGGGGTCTGAAGACCACCGCCCCTGAGCCACATTGGCCTCACCCAGGCCAGCCCTCCATGTGGCCCCATTCTTCAATCTCAGACTTCACCTCGTGTGCCTCGGTTGCCTGTAGGACACTCTGCCCGAGCAACGGTTAGAAGTTATAAACCCCCAAATCTCTGTGGCTTCCCACACAGTGCAGCCCAACATAGGTTCGTAGGGGAACTTGGCTCTGTGTGGTCCGTGACGCACCCAGGCCTCTTCTGTCCGGGCTCAGAGTCCCCGACTGTCCTATCTGCAGTTGGCAGGCACTGTAGGGAAAGGAGGGAGCAGGCAGGATTGTGCAGCGGATTCCCATGGCCCGGACTACTGGCCAGAATTCACATGGTCACCTAACCTCAAGGGAGCCTGGGACATGTAGTTCGCTCTTGTTCAGGAGGACCCGAGACGCAATTGGTGCACAACTAGCCAGTCTCTGCCACTTCCGCCTGGGATCTTGCCTATAAGCAATGAAAATGTATAGTTAGGGATTCATTTCCTCTGCACGGTCCTGATAACAGTGAAACCCCGTAATCTGACATCAGAAGCCCTGCCTAGTCACCTGCCCTTTCCCTGTCGCCCCTTCTACACGCTGTCTCCAGCCCCAGGAAGCTAGTTAGGACCCCCCCCCCAGTGGCACCCAAGGCTCTTCCACATTTCTGTGGTTTGCTTCTTCTTCTTCTGTCATGACCTTTCTCCCTTCCCCCAAACTCCATTCAGCCTCCAAGACCCACCCCAAGGGCTTCTCCCTGCAGAGCTCGCCCCAGCCCCCACTCCCAGGAGAGCCCACAGTATCTCCACCACCACCCTGCTTCGCTCTCCATGGCCCACCTGGCAATCCCCCTGTATTAAGTTGCATTGTGCTCCCTCAAAAAGATTTGTTCACCTCCTAACCCCTGGGACCTGTAAATGTGACCATATTCGGGAATAGGGTCTTTGCAGGTGCAATTCCATTCATGATCTCAGGATGAGGTCATCCTGGATTTAGGACTGGCGTCCTTGGAATGGAGAGGGAAATGTGACACGGGGATACTGGAAGACACAGGGACAAGGCCATGTGAAGACGGGCGCAGAGATGTGAGACATGCAGCCAGGAGCCCAGGCACACCGAGGGTGGCTGGCTGCCCCTGGAAGAAACCAACTCGGCCGGCATCCCTGACTTGAAACGCCCGGCCTCCAAAACTGTGAGAAAATAAGTTTCTGGGGCTTTAGCCACCAAATGTGCAGGGACTGGCACCGTGGCCCCAGGGACCCAGTGCGGCACCCACAGAGCGTGGCCGCTGAGAGCAGGCGGCAGCCGCCACTCGCCTGCCAGGCAGGTGATCTGGTGACACGGAAGACCAGAGCGAGCGTGCCTGGCCCGTGCTGAGCGCGAGAACACACGCTCCCCTGGTGAACACTCGAATTTCTTCTTAAAACGAGGATGGAAAGAAGTGCTATGTCAGCAAAGCAAAGCCCATCTGTGCTGGGGACCAGGAGCTGCACCCCACCTCCACTTGTGCCCCCACATCGACAGATTTGGTTTTTGTTCCAACAAATGCACTCCCTCCTCACCTCCCCTGCCCTCCACCTCTGAGGAAGGAGTATTTCCCTCTGTCCAACCGACGTAGGGCTTGGTCATCATGACTTGTTCTGGACTCATGGCGCCCAAGGGCAGAGGACACTTCCTTGCTATGGAATCTGGTCCCAGCCATGTGACTTGCTGTGGCTGCTGGGATGTTAGCCTGTGTGACTGAGCCAAGGGTTGAACAGCACTTGCCCAACTGGGATTGCCTCTTGCAGCTATACCATCACATGACGGCTTCTCCAGGCTAGGTGCCCCTCCTGCCTGGGCTCTGACATGAACACTCTTGGAGTAGAGCTGAGTCCTATCCCCAGAGAGAAGCCAAGCTCAGCATATATCAGCAGAACCCCAGCCAATCTGCAGAAACACAGGTGAAAAACAAATGCATATTCCTGTATCTCTTTGTGGGTTTTGTGACTGTTTGTTACACAGCAAAAGCTGACTTGTACACCCTCAAACCACCACTGGATCCCAGTATGTTTGTGCTCACCCTTGGGGTTCCAGTTTCAGCTCCAACCTCCTTATCCCAACCCCAGTTAGCACCTTCAGCCCTTATACGTAGCTGGAGCCTCTGCTGACCTTCCCTTCCTGCCTTTGGGGAGACCTCTCCATGTCAGATGCAGAAGACTATAGCACTCCCTTTGTTGTTTTGTAATTAACCAACTACATACCTGCGCACCTTGTAGACCAGTGCTGTCGGGTAATGTGAGCCATGTTTGCAGTCTAAAAAGTTTCCAGTAGCTACATTTAAAAAGTAAAAAAAAAACAGGTGAAATTAATTCTAATAGTGAATGCTATTTAACCCAATAGATCCAAAATACTAATATTTCAACATGTGACCGATATAAATTATTTAAATAATAGTATCAAATATTTGAATATATCATAAATACTATGTAAAATATATATTGCTTTAAAAATGTTTTATGTTCTTTAAATGCTGTTTTTGAAGTTTGACATGGGCAGTGCATTGCAGTTCAGACCAGCCACGTTTCAACTGTTCAATGGCCACATGTGACTTACAGCTACCGCATTGGACAGCACAGATCTAGAATGTAGAAGACAGACCCAATATGGCCAATGCCTAGCATGGTACCTGGCACATACGAGTTATTCAGGAAATAATTATTAAATAAATGAATGAAGAAATGATAAACACATAAGCATTGTTTTAAGGTGATGTTATGGTAGGGGCTCCTGGGTGGCTCAGTCATTAAGCATCTGATTCTGGGTTTCGGCTCAGGTCATAATGTCACAGTTTCCACATCAGGTTCTGTGCCAGCAGCATGGACCATGTTGGGATTCTCTCCCTCTCTCTCTCTCTGCCCACCCTTCATTTGTGCGGTCTCTGTCTCTCTCAAAATGAATAAACAAACTTATATTTAGGGGGGGAAAGATGGTTTTGAAGCGCCTGGGTGGCTCAGTCAGTTAAGCATCTGACTTCAGCTGAGGTCATGATCTCACCGTTCATGAGTTTAAGTCCCGCATCAAGCTCTGTGCTGACAGCTCAGAGCCTGGAGCCTGCTTTGGATTCTGCATCTCCTCCTCTCTCTGCACCTCCTTTGCTCACACTCTGTCTTTCTCTCTCTCAAAAATAAATAAATATTAAAAAAAAAAGTTGGTGTTACTGTAGAACTATTGCCCCTGGTAAAAACACTGGTGGCTTCTCTAAGATCAAATTTTCATTATAAAGAGTGGTGATGGATTGAGGGACCAAGTGGTCCAGTGTTACACTCGAGTCCATCAGCAATCTTGCTCCAAGACTACAATACACAACTGAAGAATAACCTCAGGCAGCAGTCCCCAAATCTGTTTGACCACGAATATTATTTAAATCATAGTGCTTTGTCAGGGTGCCGATAGAAGCTCATGCGATATCATTTAAATTAAAGTAGACAGCGCAAAAATGGTCTCACGGATGAATTAATTGCGGTAAGAAATGATCAAAATGTGGTCCATATGGTTAATATAAAGTAAACATGGAATAATTGCACCAATAAATGTTAAAATTACGAGATAGAACGCATGACTAAGACCAACAATTGTCAAATAGAAAACACACAGCTTGGCAGTGGGAGGCAAACGTGCAGCCCGCTGTCCACCGCACTTCCTGCTGGCGCTGCGTCACGTGACCTCGCAACGTTTCCAGGGGGCGGGGCAGACCCTTTCTCGCCGGTAGTTGATCACTTTGAGAAGCTGCCTCCAGTCCAAGCTTCACTGCGGGGCAGGCACTGGTCTAACTCTCTGAGGCACGTCTGTAGTCGGTGCCATTTGGTAGATGAGGAAACTGAGTCACAAAGAGGTCGAGTCGTTTTGCAGGTCAGGTTGTGCCTGAGGACGCTGGGTCCAGGGCCCCGCACTCCAAGCTGTCACGCCATCCAGCTTCTCCCGTTTAATGATTAGAACAGCTGTAGCGGTAAGCTCAGTCTTTTGCTAACATTCTACTTTAAACTACATTGAAGATGAGAAATGTCACCAGCTGGGATGACGCCCCTCCTTGGGAACCCCCGTATGCCGCGGAACAGAGTTTGGGAAATGGTGTTCGGAAAACACGCAGACTCCGTGTCACGCTGCCAGGAGGTGTATTAAGCCATTTACTATGGACTTAATCACTGGGCTTTCTCTCCCCCTCCGTTTCCGAAAGGCAGCTTACGATAAAAATAGAATACAATGAGATGGAGAAAGGGGCACAATAGCCCAGGGAACACTCCAGAAATTAAGCCCCAAACTGCCCTCTCCCTCCCCAGCTCCTGGAGTCCAGAGGGAGGGGCCGTAGGCCAAGGGGGTCTTCCCGTCTAGAGGTGGGACCCAGCCTGTAGTCAGCAGGACCAATTTTTGTTGGCCCAGTGCCCTAGGATGCATTTGTCAGGGGGCATTTGCATAAGTGGCTTTGAGCAGGGTAATGAATGATGTCCCCAATAGTCATTTTACAAAAAATGCAACGATGTTCCTTGGGGGGCTCTTATATCACCGTCATCTTTGCTGAGGGCAGAACATCAAGGTGCTGCCCACAGACGCAGTTCGAAAGGGGAACTGAAGTCATTGTCCAGTGCCTTGATTCCAGACAAAGGAATGGTAGTTACACTGCCTTCCGATCTGTCCCCTCCTCCTTCTCCAGGTTGCCATGGCCCGGGGTCGTGTCACAGGAGTCTCCTCAAGTCTCCCAGCTTTTAACCCCACCGCCTCCAACCCCGTCTCCCAGCTGTTGCCATGGCGACAGTCCTAAAACTCAGATCTGAGCATATCTCCAAGGCTCCAAACACGGCCACTCTCACCAGGACACCCAGCACTGCCTGGACTTGGGTTTTTTTTTTTTTTAATCTTGAAACCCCCAGCGTCTGGCACATAACAGGTGCTCAAGAAGTGTTCATTGCAGCATAAAGGAATCCTCCAAAAGTAACAAGTAAAAACAAAGCACAGAGTCTCAAGTGACTCCTGCCCACGTGTTGGTCCCTAAACTGGATGGCTGCTTGCCTTTCTCTGTGACTCCTCGCTTACGGATGGAGCCACATCTGTGAAAATTGTACTCGGACGCCACCCCCTCTATGACATTCTCCTCCTCCTCGGCCCCGGGGGAGATGAACCCCTCCTTTCTCAAGGTCTCTACCAGCACAGGCTGCTGCTTCTTGTGGGCAGCGGGCAAAGACATGTGGGTCCCGATGTCGGGCAGCCCTGCTCTGGGGGACGCTGGGGAAGTCGGCTAAGCAGCCTGAGCCCCGGTGGCTACCTCCACGGAACCAGGATCATGCGGAATAGTGCTCTAAGTCACACAGACTGTTTTAACGCCCGCACACCCAGCCTGTTCCCCTCCCTCCTGGCAGGCTCCGGAACACGGCTTTCTGAGTCATTGCTGCACCCACCGGCGTGCCTTCCAAGGACCTTGGCCAGAAGGACTGAATAAATCCAGCAGATTTAAATATGGGGGATATGACATGTGTACTTGGTGGCTGGCGTCCTAGGGCCAAATTTTCCGGGCAGTATTCATAAATATCCAGAATAACTCCCGACACTCCGCGTGGCTTTGATTCCATGGTTCTAAGTATAGAAATAGGCCTTGGATTCTAAATAGAAATTGGGGAGCTGAAGACCAGCGATGCAGGTCCCAGCACATCCAGGCACAACGGCAGAGCTCAGGCAGGGCACGGGACAGCGGCGGGGAAACCTGCCTGACAAACCTCTGAGTGGATCCAGGGCTCCGAGAGCGAGGTCGGAGCCCGGGCTCCCCTGGAAACAGACACAGCCTGGGCAGGGAAGATGATTAGCAATAAACCGAGAGCACCTCAGGGGACCCTCCCACAGACAGTCTGTCACCCAGTGTTTTTACCATTCCATTTCAAAGTTTAATTAGATAATCACTTTCTGATGCTTACATACCATTAACCCCTTCGGAGCGGCCCTGGGATGCAGTCGACTTTCACAGGCCACAGACGCTGAAATGCTCCATGACGGTATTTAGCACCGCGGATTTGAGAAAAACATTTTTCAAAGAGAAAAATAACTGGCAAATATTTGTGGGTTTTAAACAGAGAACTTCTTTCCTAAATGTCAGAAGAAAACCATCCCTCATCCAAGAGTTCAGCCGCCACCACCGACGCCTCCTTCCGCGTGCAAGTCCAGAAACAGGAAGAATACCCTTCGGTTCGATCAGGCTCACCTTCCCTGCTAAGGGAGGACAAAGCCAATCGCAGCCTTTCGTTCAAGGGCGGCGTCTGGTGAGCTCCAAATGCACCTGCTCTTTTCCTCACGTGTCCGCTGGGTCCATTTCACTTAAATCAGTGGAAGAAGATGGAGCCCCTTGGGTTCTCTTTGATCACCAAACCTACAAAGGCAAAGAACCACAGAGAATTCAAAGTGCACCAGGACTGGGGCACCTGGGTGGCTCAGTTGGTTAAGCGCCGGCTTCGGCTCAGGTCATGATCTCACGTTTCATGGGTTCATGAGCTAACAGCTAGCTCAGAGCCTGGAGCCTGCTTCAGATTCTGTGTCTCCGTCTCTCTCTGGCCCTCCCCTGCTCGCTCTGTCTCTGTCTGTCTCTCAAAAATAAATAAAAAACATTAAAAAAAATTTTTTAAAAAGTGCACCAGGACTTTCAAAAGCAGGTTGTTTATTTGCATGGTTTTTCAAAGCATCCGTATGCATGACTGACCCTGGCAATATGGCGGCCAGGAAGGAGATCATTCTGCCCATGGAACCTACAAGAACACTCAGGAGACACACTCAAGGGCAACGTCACACATCTGGTCAGAGCCAGAGCAAACTCACAGTCGAGCTGTGAGTTCTTTCCTCTGAGCCTTTTTTTTTCTTTTTTAATTAATCCACCAAGCACTGATCAAGCACTTACCAGGCACGAGGCCCTGGGGGTCCAGCGTCTAGCGTGACCCAGGAGCTATCTACCTTCAAGGAACTCTGAATCTAATGGACGAGGCAGACAAAAAGATGCAGTCTGAGAGTCCACTGAGAGATGTAAGCCTTAGAAGTTCCCGGATCCTAGACCACAGGCCTGATATGCCCCTGGGAAGCCGGTGGGAAGTTACTCAACAGAGCCGGGCCTAGGAGGAGACCAGCCAAGTGTCTAGTGAGCAAAATTGAAGGAGGTTCTCATTCTTAGGAGCATGCAAGGCATGGCCCTCTCACTCAGGGGTGTGCTGGTAAGTACTGAAAAATGGCTTCCTGAAGAGAACAGACTTGAGCTGTCGCATTTGCCCATTTCCATGGTATAAAGACTCCCATGACAACTGATTTCAAGCTACTAATGTGAATTCCCAGCTCGCGAGAGGTTGGTACAGGCCAGGGCAAGCCGGCTCCAGCCCACTGCTGAGATGGCATCTAGCTGAGACCCGGACAGCTTGTCCCGTTTGGTGATAAAGGATGGATGTGAGTATGAGTGAGACTGGAGGCAGAAGTGAGGACAGGTTTTTATAGAGCCACGGGGTCCAACACTGCGGTCACTAGCCATATGTGGCTATTTGACTTAAATTTAAATTAATTAAAATTAAATTAAATTAAAAAATCAGTTGCTAGTGGCACTAGACACATTGTAAGTGCTCCGTAGTCACATGTGGCTGGTGGCTACCATATCGGACGGCACAGATTACGGAACATAACCAGCACCACAGAATGTTCTACTGCACAGCGCTTTGGGCAGAAGGGAGGGAGCGCGTGCATTTCTGGCAAGGCAAAAGAAATTCCAAAATGGAAGCTAAGGGTCATCTAGAATAAACTTCCTTGACTTCCCCATCTGACCGAGGACCAGCTTGAAATGAAGAATGGACTGAATGCAGGGGTGCTTGGGTGGCTCAGTCAGTTAAGCGTCTGACTTCTGTGCAGATCATGATCTCACATTTCGTGGGTTTGAGCCCCCCCGCGGGCTCTGTGCTGACAGCTCAGGGCCTGGAGCCTGCTTCTTTCTCCCTCTCTCTCTGCCCCTTCTCCACTAGCGCTCTCTCTCTTTTTCTCTCTCTCAAACATAAATAAACTGAAGAAGAAGAAAGAGAAGGAGAAGGAGAAGAAGAAGAAGAAGGAGAAGAAGAAGAAGAAGAAGAAGAAGAAGAAGAAGAAGAAGAAGAAGAAGAAGAAGAAGAAGAAGAAGAATGGACTAAATGAAAGAAAGCAAAGTCAAGGTGCTGGGTGAGTCTGCTCTCTATCTTTGCAGAACTTACAGCCCTGGCTCAGAGCAGGTGCTCCGGGCATCCCCAGAGCATTGGGGGCCATCTCCAGAGCAGTGTCCCACAGAGCCTACTTTGGGAAATGCCTATGCAGGTACGTTGCTGTTTTTGGTCCCCGGAGCCCATGGTCACAGTTACACCATAAGAATACGCAGTTGTGGGGCAACCGAGGGGCTGGTCTTGGTTTAAACCCCCAACGGGGAAGTAGCTTTCTCTCCAAAGAGTATGCTGTGCATCTTCCTCAGGAATCGGCAGCAAACAGGGCGCAATGGTGATGGCCACAGAGCATATTCAATGCAGACACGCGGAGGTCAGCTGTTGCAGAAAACAACAGAACAACAACAACAAAAACATTGGACACTAAGGCGGTGGCCAGCATTGGATGGAACCGAGCGCTGCCCGGGTCAGGGAGTAGAGCGGCACTCGAAGCTGGGCCCCTGTTCCTCTGACACCCATGCTCTGCCCCTGTCATCCTAGAAACTGAGCTCCCCACCACTTTCTCTATCTCACAGCACCTGCTCATCCAGGAACTGGCCCCCTTCCTCTCAGTCATCTAGAACCTTCTTCTCCAAGCCCTGGTCACTTTTTTTTTAAGCTTTACTTATTTATTTTTGAGAGACAGAGAGAGAGAGAGAGAGAGAGGGAGAGGAGGGAGTGAGAAGAAGTGGGGGAGGGCCAGAGGGAGAGGGGAACAGAGGACCCGAAGCAGGCTCCAAGCTATAAGTGCAGAGCCCGACGTGGGGCTTGAACTCACGAACCAGGAGATCACGACCTGAGCTGAAATCGAATGCTTAACCTACTGAACCACCCAGGCATCCCCAGGCTCTGGTCACTTTTACAACCACTTTGCAAAGGGAAAAAGAAAGGCAACTGCTTTATTTCTAGTCTAAAGGGAAATCTGTGCTCTTTCCAGAAAACTAGAAGGCAAAAGAGAAATAGAAGGGTAAGGGGGGGGAGGAATTGAGCTGGTTCCGCTGTACAGATGCAGGCTGTGAGCGTGATTTTCTGTGTGACTATCCTTGCTGAGCACCATTGTCATCATGCTGTCCACGTGGCTTTGGGTCCTGGTTTTGTCTCCACACCTGCCCACACGGGTCGCTGACCTCTCCCAAACAGGCCTTTCCCGTCCACCACGGCCAAACTCGGGCTCACAGCGGACTTACACCGTCCACTTCTGGACAATTTCTCTTTCACAAACGGCAGCTCAATTTACATCTCTGGGCATAAAGCTCTTTCCGCATTTCAGATGATTTCTTTGGGCCAGATTCCCAGAAGTGGAATTACTGGATCAAAAGGTATGAGCGTTTTAAAGGTTCTCGATACGGATTGCCAAACTTCTTTCCAAAAGGGTTGTGTCAATTCATATTCCCCAGAGCCTGCAGGCCTCCTCCTCCCTCCCACCAGCCCGGATTCCTCCCTGCTGCCCGCTGGTGAGCGTCCGCTGTCGGAACCGGAATCCCTCTGAGCTCCTGGAGCGGTGGATCCTTCCTTTGCTCAAGGCTGACCACCCCCGGAAAGCTTCCGGGTGGCTGACGGCTGCAGGCATGGCTAAGAAAGGGGTGCCTGGTTCGGAGGCCGCCAGTCTCCAGGGAGAGGCCGAAATTCTCCTGCAAAGTCCGGCCTCCGATACTCTCCCCCTGCCCTCCGGCTCTTGGGGTCCCCACGCCAGTCCCCCAGCACCTCCCAGCCGCTCTGCCCTTCCCCTAACGCCCCCTTCCTCCGAAACGGACGGTGGATTCCAAAGGAATCCCTATTCCGTCTGTGCTTTTAAAGCAAAGACAGCAACAAAACAAACCCGGCAAAAACAAGCAGGCAAAGCAAAGCGTCGGGCCGGCGCCTGGACCACCCTCCCGGTCCTGCCGGCTCGGCTCGGGGCCTGATTCCAAGCGGTTGGAGGGAGGGGAGTCCGCCTGCGTTAGAGATGATGGAACCGAGGCCCGTGATTTGTTTGCGAAATTCCCGGGGGAGCCGGGGATGGCGAGAAAGGGGCGGGGGGACCCGGGGCCGAGAAAAAATCAGCAGAGACACAAAGTTGGAGGTGAGGAAACCGGTACTGGGAAACGAGCGAAGGAACCGTGAGGGAATGGGGTGGGAAACGACACGGCGAAGCGGGAACGGAGTAGGGAAGAGGCGGGCGAGACCAGGGGACCGAAGTCAGGAGAGCGGTGGCCCGGAGGGAGAAGAGAGCGGGGTGCAGACGGGGATCGGGGGGTCGGGGGCGCAGCGATGGAGGGCGGGGGGCGGAGCAGGGGCGCGAAAGCAGAGGGGCGGAGGGGGCCCCGGAGAGCAGCGCTCACACTGCGCCGGGGACGCGCGCGGAGATCCGCGGGGTCGGGCCGCACGCGGGCGGCGGGATGGGACGACAGCGCCGCCTGGGCCTACGCGCCCCGCGCCCCGCGCCCAGGGAATGTCACAGGCGGGACAACACGAACGAGAGCCTCCAGCCACTGAAGGGGCTCCCCAGAGTTATACGCAGATCGGCCCCGAGACCTCGCCCTGGAGGGGAATCGTGCTAAATGCACGCGCCCAGGCACCCCTGGCCGCGCCCGCCCGCACCCACGCACCCCCGCACCCCCTGCCTCCTCTCCGGGGGCGCTGCTGCCGGCGGCGGAGGGCGGGCCGGTCCGCGGCGGTCCCAGATGTCGACGCTAGAGGGCGCGCAAGGGCCGCTGCGCCGCTCCTGGTCGGCCAGGAGCGGCCGGCGAGACACGCTAGTAACCCGGGGTGGGTGGGGGGCTGCGGGGAGCCAGTGCCGCCGGCCTCGGGGTGCGCGGGGCACCGCTGGCCCCGATGGCCGATGCCTTGCAAGCCGGCGTCGTGCACTTTGTTTATTTGGGGGAGAAGTTGCATGTGCATTGAGTCTTAGCAAGGCAGAGACGCGTGTGACACTGGATGAAAGGCGGGGGTGGGGGTGGACGGTGGACAGGGGGTCAGAGGCCACTTGACCCCGAGCTCCCGCACCTCCAACCCTCGGCTCCAGTCTGCACCCCGAAACTGCTTCAGGAGAGAGTCTGATCCCACCAGCACCCACCACTCCACCTAAACACACACACACACAAACACCCTTTTAGGATGGGGGAGGGACGGATAACTTTAAAAAGCTTTTAAAGAAAAAAGATAAAAACGAGGTTTGCGAGAGGCTGAGGTACTTGAAATGATTTTTGTGTTGCAAATTGCTATGCTTTTACTGAGGCGCTGATGAAAATAAATGAGGCTCCTCTCTCTCTCTTTTTGCTAATAAATGAAATGAAAAAAGCACCATTATTATGCCACCTGCTTCTGATTCCTAATTGTGGTAACTTAATTCTCAGATTGTTGTTAGCTGCTTAATATCACAGGCGCCCCAGCACAGACGCGCACAGCTCGATCGGAAGGCCATTGGGTCTTTTTTGGGCAGATGAGTCAGAAGGCGAGGAGGGCTCTTTGGTCACAGTTCCCATCCTGAAATCTGCGTGTTGCAGGGGACAAATCTCTCTTCTCTTCCGCATCCCGAGGAAAGCTCAGAAGGCAAAAAAAAAGGACTTCTGAGATGCTCAGAATCTAAATAGTGCATGAAAAGTGATCATTGTGGAGGTCCATATTTTTCCCTGCTGAAATAGAATGGTGTATATTTGCTATAAAAAGAGAAAGCATAAATTTTTACAAGCTGGGTCCTGAGTGCCTTCTGCGAACCCCCAAATCACACAGTTTCCAGCCTGGATATTCTAGCTCATTCACCGGAATGAAAAGCCCCTCTCTCCCCCAAGTAGGGGGGTGGAGGGATCTGATTGAAGTAGAAATTACCAGAACCAA
>PISW01004652.1:107500-158101 GCA_004023785.1 Mungos mungo
CGCAGGCAGGCACCCTCCCATCCCCCGCCCCCCGCCCCTGGGCTTCGGCTCCTGTCTGTCTCTGACTCGCCCTGCACCAAGTTTCTGTAATTCACAGGGTTTAAAGCTGAGATTGGAAACGAATTTGGAAAATGGCAACTCCCACTTACACCTGCAAGGCATACCCCCCTCCGAGCCACCACCCATGGAAAGAGCAGATTAGACTGTTGACCTGCTTCTCCTCTTTCCACTGCCTTAGCCCAGAGCTGAGCACCAGAGAGGTTGGGATCTGCCCAAGGTCACAAACTCGGCCTCCCAGCCATGTTTGAGCCCCCACTCTGTCCCTTCTTGAGGGGGATGCTTGAACTAGAACCCATGCCCGACTTGCCTCTGCCTATGCTTCTTTATGGAACAGACCTCTCTTCAGGACAAAAGTTTTTATTTCAAATAGGCTTTCGCTATCCTGGTCGGACAGTAAAGGACATCCTGGCTATGTTTGCCCTCACACACGTCTCTGATGCCCTTAAAATAATTTCCTGCCGATGGGATTATCTGATCAAAAGGAATGCACATCTTTAAAAATTATATCAATGATAGGGGTACCCAGGTGGCTCCGTCGATTAAGTATCTGACTTTGATTCAGGGCGCGATCTCCTGGTTGTGGGTTCGAGCCCCGCGTCAGCTCTGTGTTGACAGCTCAGAGCCTGGGGCCTGCTTCAAAGTTTGTGTCTCTCTTTCTCTTTCTCTGCTCCTCCCCTGCTCGTGCTCTGTTTTTCTCAAAAATAAGCATTAACAATTGTTTTAATGATATCAATGTTCAAATCACCCCCCAGAAGGACTCACCTGCTCAGCCGCTGTGTATAAGTCTGTTCCTGACGCTTGCTTGGATTGTTGTAAACCTTACCATCTGTATGTTCGGACTTTTTGTTGATTAAAGATGAAATACTCTTACGTGTCCCCAAAGCCGCCTCTCGCAGGGACCCCACCTCCCCAGCTGTGTGTCACTTGTGGTTTTGCATGAACCAGTTGGTTCCTTGGGCTGGAGTGTGAGCTCACTGCGGTCAGGGGTGGGCCCTTCACCTGTGTGCTGAACCCCCGGGGCCTGGCCCGGCCTCCCACAGGACACAGGCTGCCCCAAGGCCCGTGCTGGCCCGCGTGGAAAGCCCTGGGTGCCCCTCACGGACAGCACGCTTGGGCTGGATGGCCGAGGGTAGGGAGGGTGGGAAAGGACACAGGGTTTGGAGCCAGGCCCGCCGGGTTCCGACTCCTCCCCAGCACGAACTGCCGTGTGAGCAAAATCGCTCGGCCCCCCACGGAACGCGGGGCCACGGCGTCTGCCTTCCGGCCCTGCTCTGGGTTTCAGGTCAATGAGGTGGTAGCGCCCGACTCTGTGGTTTTGAGTCTTCGGACTCCTGTTCACGGCAGTCTCATGTCCGTTTATCAACGAAGTTGTCACTACCGGCGGCCAGGTGAGAAAAAGGAGACTAACAGTTGAGATTTTCTTCCAGTGACATCTCTTCAACGCGAAGGCATTTCTTCACTGAGACATGATGTGATTGCTACTTTTTTGCTGCTGAAACCTCCTTTTGTTTAGGTGGGGATGGTGACGGCACATGCGAAGTTGTGCTATTGTGTCTATTTTTTATTTTATTTATTTTTGAGAAAGAGAGAGACAGAATGTGAGCAGGGGAGCAGCAGAGAAAGAGGGAGACACAGAATCTAAAACAGGCTCCAGGCTCTGAGCTAGCTGCCATCACAGAGCCTGACTCGGGGCTCGAACTCACTGACCGTAAGATCATGGCCTGAGCCGAAGTCGGACGCTTAACCAACTGAGCCACCCAGGCGCCCCTATTGTGTCTTTATTTTCTACCAGACCCAAGCATCCACACAAACCACAATAGGTAGCAACCTTCCATGAGCCCCATTGATGCCAGCTTGGTTTTTTGTTTGTTTGTTTGTTTGGGGCTCAAACTCTAAAGAGCTCAGAGCAATGGAAGAGGCTGGAGCTCCAGCCCAGATTTCTGAGCAAACACCTGCTCCCCTCCAAGGGCACAAGGGCAGGCGAGGGGCCTGGGAAGCCACAAAGCAAATGTCCCCCCATCGAACTGCTCACCCTTATTTTTGAGCCACAGAAAGAACAAAATAAGTCTCCCTCTCTCTTTTTATTTAAGGACAAAAATGTCAGAATTTTGGAGCCTGCCTGGTGGTTCCGGTGAAGCGGTGACCCGAGGGGCCCTCCACCCACTGCCCTCGGTCCGGCTCACCTCCTGGCTCTGTCACCTCCCGTCCCTCACTCCAAATGGCTTCTCCAGCTTTTGTGTCATCCATCTTACGAATTGTCCTCGTCCCGTGGGGATCATGACCATTTCTAAAAATATCAAGACCTACCCGTCAAGAATGGAGAATGGCCAAGGCCCAGGAAATGAGTACAAGGAACCAAAAGCTGTGGAAAGAAAGCCAACAAAGCTACCTTGCTTCCTGGGACCTGCCAGGCCTGAGTGTTAGCACACGACCCCAGTCTCTTGGTTGCGGCCATTCCCGCTCATCTAAGGGACCCCAGCCCCCGGGCCCACCTGCCTCGTGTCTCAGGCTGTGACGCAGGAGGCGAAGCTGGGATAAAGAAGCGAGAAGAGGAGCAGCCCGTGGAGGAGGCAAACCATGAAGATGGGCTTGGAGAGGCGTGTGGGACGCAGCACGTCCCCCGCGCAGGTCTCGCTCTCCGGCCGGGGCTCACGGAGCATCCCCGAGGGCCGGGGCCTCACAGACCTTCAGAACCCGGAGGCCCTGGAGCACTCTGGCTGCGAGCAGGGGTTTTCCGAGAGCAGAGGACATGAGGCAAGAGGGAGAGGAGGAGGCCCTAGGAGGAAGGCAATCACGTGAAGGCTTGAATGGCGCTCCCCAGAGCTGCGAGAGCATCCTGGGCCCCGCTGTCCATGAAGGTGACCTCAGGTGGAAAAAGGGTCTTTGCAGATGTAATTAGGTGAAGGATCTCAGGATGAGATCATCCTGGATTATGGGGGTGGGGCGTGAACCCCACGGCACGTTCTTGTGATAGACACACAGACGAAGAAGGCCGTGTGAAGACTGAGGCAGAGGGCGCCTGGGGGGCTCAGTCGGTTAAGCGTCCGATTTCAGCTGAGGTCACCATCTCACAGTCTGTGGGTTCGAGCCCCGCATTGGGCTCTGCGCTGATAGCTCAGAGCCTGGAGCTGCTTCCTATTCTGTGTGTGTCTCTCTCTCTGCCCCTTCCCTGCTCACTCTCTGTCTCTCTCTCCAAATAAAGACATAAAAAATTAAAAAGAAAAAATAAAAAGACTGAGGCAGAGATCGGCATGATGTGAGGCCAGGAGCCTGTGAAGGCCAGAAGAGGCAAGCACGGGCTCTCCCCCAGAACCTTCTGAGAGAGAGAGAGAGAGAGAGAGAGAGAGAGAGAGAGAGAGAGAGAGCACCTCCGTGTCCGATCCAGGGTCTCCCTCCAGATTGTGCGAGAAGACATGTCTGTCTTCCAAGTAATGCCCACCGAGGAAACCGGATACAGGCCTCTCTGGACAGGGCTGGTCTTTTGTCCTTTTAGGAGCCAGGGGAATCCCTCACGGTGTTGGGGCACGGGGTGGGGAGAGGCAGAGATGGGCGTGAGAGTGAGGCAGTCACAAGGCGGGTCCAGGGAGATGCCGCCATGGAGCCCCCGAATCTAAGGGGACAGCTTCTTGCGTCAGGAGCCTCGAAGGGACTCCGGAGCAAAGGGCAGAGAATCAGAGAAGGGACAGGAAATACACGTGACACATGGGACACAGGCCCACGGAGGCATGAGCAGAAACCGCAGCATCGCTCATGATGGTGGAAAACCGGGAACGTGCCAACGTCCAAGTGCCAGGGATTGAAAAATGATCGTGCAGCCTCAAAGTGATCATGTGGATTCGTGGTAGTTCATTGCCACGGACGGGGCTCCAGACACCTGGAGAAATGAGAGCGGTCCGTTGCAAACCATATATATAGTGTGACCTCGTGCCTGAACTATGTAAGCGTGTTTTCTGTTTAGGAAAAGCCTAGAAGAAAAGCTCACTAAGTGTGATCATCTGTGGGTGGGGGAATTACGGGTGATTCCGGCTTTTATTTATTTTTCTCTCTCCTTCTACCTTTTCTCATTTTTTCTGCAATGGAATCCATGATTGCATAATATCCTTAAGGCTTTGTTTTTTTAAGGTCCTCTATTGGAATTGAAATATAGTCTTTTCAAGCAAAGTCCTTAATACAAAATCGTCAGCAAAGCGATCTGCCTGCCTAAAAACAAGCGTCCAACGCCCTGTTGGGACTGTGAATTAGTTCAGTCCTTTTAGAGAACAATCAGGCGGCGTCTATTAACATTTCAACTGCTCACACCCTTTGATGCAGGACTTTTACTCCCAGGCGTGCGCCTCGGAGAAATTCTCCGATACCCATGCAACGAGCATGTACTAGGTACTGTTGGGACATCGCTCGTAACAGCAAAAAGTGGAAACGACCTAATGTTCCTAACGGGGCGGGGGAGGGGCGAGTACAGGGTGTTTCTTGGCTGATGCGGAGCTCGAGGCAGATCTGGACGTCAGAGTTGTCCGTTACGGGAGGAAAAAACCAATTTGTGTCGCATGATGTTGCTTATGAAAAAAATGCCAACCAATATTTTTGTACAATATATGTATATCGTACCTACACAAGAATATGTCTGCGGAGGAGTGGAAGGGAGCTACGGGTTCCTGACATATATACATGAGAGGCTGCGTCACATCGCCCCGCCTCCTCTTCAGGAGGGGCCTTGGGGGTTGCATTCAAGGCCCACGGATCGCCGGGACCTTAATCACACAGGCATCTTGCTTCAGGTGTCCCCTGGGGATAGCCAGGAGGAGGGAGGTGGCTTTGGGGGGTGAGTGACAGGAGCGGGGGGCCTTGCCTTTTGCTTTTTCTAAATGTGTACTGTTCAAATACCACACGTTAAGGGTCCGGCCATGATTAGTGTATTAAGATAAATAAGTTGGGGGCTCCTGGGGGACTCCGTCAGTGAAGCCTCCGACTTCAGCCCGGTCATGATCTCCGGGTTCGTGAGTTCGAGCCCCATGTCGCGCTCTGTGCTGACAGCTCAGAGCCTGGAGCCTGTTTCGGTTTCTGTGTCTCTCTCTCTCTGCCCCTTCCCTGCCCCTCAAAAATAAATATTTAAAAATTTAAAAAAAGAGAGAGAGAGAATACAGTCATGATTCATGTATTAAGATAAATAAGCTGAGGGGGTCTGGGGGGCTTAGTCGGTTGAGCGTCCAACTTCAGCTCAGGTCATGATCTCACGGTTCCTGAGCTCGAGCTCCACGTGGGGCTCTGTGCTGACGGCTCAGAGCCCGGAGCCTGCTTCTGATTGTGTGTCTCCCTCTCTCTGCCCGTTCCCTGCGCACGTTCTGTCTTGTTCAAAAACAAACAATTTTTTACAAAAAGACAAATAATCTAGATGAATAAAGATGCTGGAAAGCTTTCATGCACATAAGGGGAGCGCAGAATTATGGGCGGGCCCCCTGCCCCTTCACGTGGGCACCCCTCGTTCCCCCCGTCTGCTCCTGGGTCTCCTCCTCTGTCCCGCCAGCAGTGTCCCAGAGCCGTGTCCCAAGCCCCTTTCAGCTGGGCGTCCCCAGTTCTCTGTGGGCAGTGACAAAAGGAAAAGATTAGTCTCCCTTCCTGTGGGTGGGGCCTTGAGGACCACAGCGCAGGGACCCAACAAGTTGCTCCGTTTGTGAGAAAACCAAGTGAGAAAAAACCCCCAGACCCCCCTGCTCATATGACTCCCAGAGCCCACCCAGTGCCCGGAGCCCCCAGAGCGCCCGTTCTGCAGAAAGAAGGCTACATCCCCCCGGTAGATTTTAAAAATAGTTGATGTGCGAAAAGATTTTCCGAGACTTTGAGAGGGATTTTTTAGTACCCTGCCCTGTAATAACCAGAAGGTGTTTAATAAACATGATATACAGCAGTTGCTGAGAGAATCTGATTTATGTACAAAAGCAATGCCGAGCAACTGTGCAACAGGGTTGTGTCCTTTCCTTTCGCTGTGAATCCTGTTATTCTTATGGAAGCAGTTGGAATGAACTTTATTTATAATCAGCTTACAGCATGGATAGCTGTACTGTAAGTGCTTCTCAAATTACACAGCAAATCTTGTTGTCTCCTTAGGCAAATAAGAGGCCCGCATCATAAGCTTTAATTGTAATACAGGTCACTGTCAAGGGTAAAATATTTTCCAAGCCCTTCTTGATTAGTGAAATCGTATATGACTGAGGCAGGGCTGGGGCCACCGCCTCAGCACCGGAGGACAGCTCAGAAAGCATCCAATAAATAAATTGACGTTAGGGAAATCTCATTAGGAGAAAAATTTAATTCTTCTACGTCTGTGCTGAAGAGTTCACCAGAAAGCTCAGATCGCTCAAGGAGTCCTAAAGACGCTGCGGAAAATTCGAGTCTGGTTTCACCGGTGGAGAAAGAAATCTGAGCGGATGGGGAAGCCCGGTGTCCCAGAACTCAAACAGGACGCGGGACAAGACTTTGACGCGTGCTCCCTCCACAGCTGCCCAGCGGAGGGAGATCACAGAGCCGGTCGTCAGGGGTTCACCTGCTGCCCCTCTGCACGGGGCCACAGCGCCTCGATGAAACGTCACACAACTCATTGTTAACATGCCACAAATCTGAACCAAAGGAGCCTCCTTTTTAGGTGCCGGGGTTTTTTTTTTTTAACGTTTTTTCATTTTTGAGAGAAAGAGAGAGAGAGAGAGAGAGAGAGACAGCGTGAACAGGGGAGGGGCAGAGAGATAGGGAGACACAGACTGAAGCAGGCTCCAGGCTCTGAGCTGTCAGCACAGAGCCGGTCACGGGGCTCGAACCCACGAACCGTGAGATCATGACCTGAGCTGAAGTCGGGCGCTTCACTGACTGAGCCCCCCAGGTACCCCTTTGGTGCCCTTTTAAAGTCTCTATGACTTGTTTTCTCATTCTGTGAAATCAGACAGAAGCGACCTCAAATCAGTTCTTAGCTAAGGTTCATTTTGGAACAAGGGACAATCTGGAACATTCCAGGCATCAGCCACGTCTGGGGAAATTCTTAAAATTCTCAACAAAATTTAAAATACCTCCATATCCCCTTTCTCTTTTGCTCATCTTCAAGTGTCTAGTTTTCAACTCCTCCATCTCACCCCACCCCCTGCTTCTCAGCCCCTTTCTAGAAAGGAAAAGCAGACACATTCTCCCCACATGGATTTCGCGTGGCCTCAGGGCAGCGCCATCCCCCCATTCGTATTCGTGTGTCCGTGCACATGTGACACATGAAAGGTTCCGGGCGCACCAAACTCACTCCTTCTTTCCATTCACTCAACAAATATTTATCAAGCACCTAATCTATACCAGGCATCGTTCTAGACGTTGGAGGTACAAAAGTGGCAGAGAGAGAAGGAATACAATTTCACGAGGGCAAAAGAAACCCAAACAACATAAAAAAGTAAGTTCGGGGCACCTGAGTGGCTCAGTTGGTTGAGGGTCCAGCTTCGGCTCAGGTCATGATCTCACGGTTCGTGGGTTTGAGCCCCACGTTGGGCTCTGTGCTGACAGCTCAGAGACTGGAGCCTGTTTCAGATTCTGTGTCTCCCTCTCTCTCTGACCCTCCCCTGCTCGCGTTGTCTCTCTCTGTCTCTCAAAAATTTAAAAAAAAAAATTTAAAAAAACCCTAAGTTCGAGTAGGGATCATCGCTGGGGAGGAAGCGATAAGAGAAACAGAGGTCCGTCTGTGTCGTGGGAAGGTCCCTGGCGACCCGGAGGTCAGGAGGTCGTCTGCTGCAGAGCGGGGGTTAGAGCGTTCTGCTGACCCTCAGCAAGGATGAACAACAATGATCACACGCCTCATGGCTCACGTTGTGGGGGTGACAGACAGTGCCGGGTGCTGTCTGTGTCCCTGCACCTTTCCGGCACCCCGGGGCTCGGGTGAGCAGAGCAGAGGAGAATGGACTGCCCCTGCTGGAAATCGCGGAAGCAGGGCGCAGCGGTTCCTCCTGGCTGTTCCACCCCGACCGCAGAGGCTGGAGCCTTGAGATGGGCTCCGTCTCCTCCCCGAGATGGCCGCGGAGGGGTGATACCGCAGCAGGGCACCTACAAGCACACCCTTGTGCAGTGACCAGCCTGCACCACTGCCCATGGCAGTCCTGGACAGGAGGGTCTCTTCTGGCATCTGCTGCACCGTCTCTGTTCCTTCCACAATGTGACTCCACCTGCCTCTCCCGCCTGCTTCTCACCCTGTCTTCCACTCGACTCCACACACGGGGCTCCTCCCGGCAACTGAGCCTCAGAAAACGCCGTTTCTCTTGTTTCTTCTGACTTCCGAGTTCTACTCCACTTCTTAGTTTTCTTGCTCCTAATCTAAGACACTTGTCACTGTGAAGCATCCCCGACTCTCCCTTCCAAGTTGCTAAAACCCTTTCTCTGATCTCCCCGTAGCCTCTCTGACTCCCTTCCCTTCATGTCTCCACTCAGCCATCAGAATATTCTTTAAAGGGTGCAAATCACGTCACACTGACTATTCCAAAGCTTTCCATAGCTATCAGGGCACAGATCACATCCTCAGAGTGGCTTCCAAGAATCTGCTCCATGTGGCCTCAGCGTGGTCCTCATCCTCCCTCGATACCGTTCTCCCCTTTGTTCTGTCTTTATCTAGTTTCTTGAATTCACAACTTCTTCATGCCCCAGGGCCTTTGTGCCTATTTCTCCCTCTGCCTGGAATGCAGAAAGAACATTCCTGACTTAATTGAAGTGTGGCTTTCCTATTTTACTGTCTTGTAATAAAAGCTAATACTGGGGGCACCTGGCTGGTTGCATCGGTTAAGCATCCAACTCGATTTTGGCTCAGGTCATGATCTTACAGTTTGTGGGTTTGAGCCCCCAGATCCACACTGTCAGTATGGAGCCTGCTTGGGATTCTCTGTCTCTCTCTCTCCCCGCCCCCCCCACTCATGTGTGTGCACACTCTCTCGAAACGAAAAAAACTTAAAATAAAAATAAAATAAAAGCTAACGCTTAATAAGGGACATATGCTTCAGACATTACTCTCAAATCTTTTTGTGTATTTACCTATTTAGTGCCCATGTGGACCCCGGGATCTCGCTTTAAAGAGCCAGACTGGGAGGCCCTGAGAGGTTAAACGCTTTGCCCAGAGACACACAACTAATTAGAGCTAGGATGGAAATTCAGGTCAGTGGGATGTCAGAACCCACAGACCGTCTACTTTCTTGACCCTGGGGGGCAGCTTTTATTTATAATAGACTGCGGGCCGCCTGCCTTATTTCTGTAGGTCTATTGCTGAAAAACAGTAGCCGGAAGACACTAAGTCCTCAACAAATATTGAATGTACGACAGCATGAGCCAGAAGGAGCTGGGCACAGGCGGAACCATGCCTGACACAGTCCCTACGACCACACATGGAAGTAGGCGGCGAAACGGCCGTCGTGGTGGTTTCCTCCGCCAGCGGAACGAAGGACCACGAAATCAGCGACCGAAAAACCGGTTCCGGAGACCGGAGGCCCAAAGCTGGGGTCAGCGGCGGAAGTCAGGGTGTGCGCCCCCCAGAGGCTCGAGGGCAGATTCCATCTCCTGGCGTTTTCCAGCTCCCGGAGCTGTGCTCTTGAGTTCCTTGGCTCACGGTCCCTTCCTTCCTCCAGCTTCAAAGCCAGCACCGAGGTGTCTGGCTTTAGTCCCTGCTCTGTCTTCTGTGCCCACTGCCCACTGCCTCCCATTGTAAGAACCCTCATGATCACATTTAGGACTCTCCTCCCCCAACAGTCCAGGAAAATCTCTCATCTCAGGATCTTACACTTAATCAGGTAGACAATGCCCCCTTTGCTGTGTATGGTGACATAGTCACAGATTCCGGGGACTGGGGACTACCTTTGGGGACCATTATCCAGCCGGCCACAATGCTAACAGGTGCAAACAAAAAGCTGGTCGTCGCCTGCCTGTCACTTTGGACCTTCACGCAGGTGCTCCCATGTGAGAAGACCAGCGCGTAGTAAGAGGTAGAGGCAGGATTCGAACCCAGGCCTGGGGGCCCAGAGCCTTATACCTGACCCCACAGTGCCCTAAGCTCAATGGTCACATTGAGAGGGCCAGCAGCGGACAGGAGAAATCCCAGTGTGAGCGGGCCCCAGAACTTCACAGAAAACCTCCCCTCCAGATCGACGTGCCTTGGCCACCTTGGCATTGGCGGTGACCCCTCGGGCCCCGGAGCCTGGGCACCTGTGGGCCAGGTGGGTGGGAAGCCGGGCCGGCCGCGCCTCACGTCCGCTTCCCTCAAAGCCTGCGGCTTTATGGCCTCACGCCCGGCAGGCCTGTTACTGCCCCCACTCAGGTTCGGAGCTCCGCGCCTCGTTAATGGATTATTTATTTTATTACCTTATTGTGGAAGTTGGTGTTTATAATCCGCTGCTTCATATAATGGCCTTCTAATGCACACAGTGCTAAATAATTTAACAACATCTTACCACGTCGTTTCCCCCCCACCCCCCGCCCCAGGAGCCCAATCCCTCCATCCTGCTAACTAGCTCAACAGCTTACGTCCATCCCCAACGTGTTCCTTTTTTGTGGCCGAGTGGGTGTCCGCAAGAGGCACGCTGGGAGCAGGGGTGAGCAGCGCCACTGACATCTGGAACATGGGGGCACTGCCCAGCCCCCCCACCTCGAGGATGCAGAGCGTGTCTGGCAGGCTGAATAAAGGTCCCCATCCCCATCCCTGGAACCTGTGGATATGTCACCGGACATGGCAAAGGGAACTTTGCAGGTGTGATCGAGTTAAGGACACTGAGCTGGGGAGGGAATCCTGGGTTATCTGAGTGGGCATAGCATCATCACAAGGGTTCCCGTAGCGAGAGGCAGGGTCCTTGCAGAGGGTCCAAGGAGAAGGAAGACAAGGCACTGTGAAGCCGATCAGAGAGACCTGGAAATATTCCACATCTGCCTTAAAGCGGAAAGAAGGGGCCCCGAGCCCAGGAATGCAGGTGGCCTCTGGAAGCTGGCAAAGGCAGGAAACAAGTCTCCCCAGAGGCTCCAAAAGGAACCTGCCCTTCTGACACCTTGATTTTCACCCCAGCCCTAGTGTCTGCCTTCCAGAACTAGAAAAGAATACATTTGGGTTGTTGAGAGCCCGCGGATTTGTGATTCGTTCTAGCAGCTACAGGAAACGAACAATACACCACGTCGTGTGTGCGTCTCCGCCTCACATGGGGCTTGGCACGCGGCAGGACAGTTTGCTGAAGCAACGCGCTGGGCGCCAGCGTCGACGGTGCGGGCAGAGGGCTGATGGAAGGCTATCCAATGACCCGTGAGTATGGACACAGCATCCAGACACATTGACACCAGCCTGGCGAACTCCAGGCCAGATTTCTAAGCCTTGGCCACATGGGGCTGGCAGGCGACCGGAGACTACGGAAAGCCCAGACCTCCACTACAGCGAACGGGCTCCGTGTTCTCTCCTGCCAAGCTTTGGGCCGATGAAATAGACAACCACTTGCTCGTGGTCGGACCTGCCCTGCAGATACCAGGGCCCCAGCCCAGCCAGACTCTGGGGGCACACATCACAGGCTTCATCCTCAACTAACACAAGGAGAGCAGGGCTGGGAGAGGCGAGGAGTCTTGCCCCAGAGGGTTCTGCCAATGGCTGGGTGTGGGGGGCACCTGGAGTCTCACGGCCCCTTGTGACATCGAGCTGCTGGGGTGTGCCGAGCTCCATGCCTCCTTTCCTCTTACAGGGGCGCTGATCCACCCCATCAGGCAGCAAGGACAGGATCCAAATAGGTCCCTAATTTGATAACCACTCCTGACGAACTGCTTGCTCGTCCACATGAGTTATAGGCTAGGGGGGCAAATGCCTTTCCCTTTCCCATCTATCGTCCTGTCTCTGGTCAGCCTGCCAGTCGCCGGCCGTGATTGAACACCTCCCCAAAGCACGCACGTGCTCCACCCATGAGAAAATCAAACACGTGGAGCATCAAGGGCCTGGCCCCAGGGACCCGATGTCTGCAGGGTAAGCTGGCCAAGGACCAGGAAGCCAGAATCCAGGAGCAGAGGCCGTGAGAACTCTGACTCACTTTTTCCTTGTCATCCCTTGGTGCACAGCTTGCTGGGGGTGTCGGGGGTGGAGGGTGCGGACAGAAGGAGAAAACATTAAGTCCGATGTGATCCATAAAGGAACGAGTGAGCGCCCTCCCTTCCCCCACCCCATGTGATGACACAGCAGGCTGAGGAAGGGCCACCAATTCCTCATGGAATTTTCCCGTGAGACCCAGGGTCCCCAATGGAAAATGCATGGCACATCTCTGAATGCATCGTGAGGAGCCTGTGTCCCAGAGCCAAGGAAGGGCCCGCCTTCTACCGAATGCTGTGGGTGTGGCATGTGGTGGTCATATTGTTAAGATTAGACTGTGGGTTTACACCTCCCCCTTCCTTCATTTGTTCATGCCGCACCCGAGCACCAAGAGCCCAGTGGTGCCCAGGCATGACTGGCCCAGGAGCTCAGACTCTGCGTGGTGGAAACTGCCATCAGCAGGCAGGCTGGGCTCTCCGTACCGGGGTTCGGGGAACCTCAAAGGGCAGGGCACCAAGAGGGGACCCCCAGCTGGAGCCGCGTCTGGGGAATGTGATGCCTGCTCTCAGTCCTGAACAAGTCAGAGCTCCTTGGGCCAAGTGGGTGGAAAGGTTGCCCCCGTTATAAGAAACCCAGAAGCAGAGAACACGAAGGTGTTCTTGGAGGCACAGGACTCCAGACTTTTCTGGAAGGCATCCTCTTGGCTAAAGACATAAACGACCTGCAACTTTAGACCCCAGGGGAGGCCATGAAGGTGCCGCGTGGTTCGAATGAGCAGGGGGGTCCTGGCTCTTTCAACAAGAGCTAGGGTTTATTGAGCCCACGCTTGTGACAAGCCTTGCGGGACTCTGGGGACATGGCAATGGGCCAGGAGCCATCAACCCCGTTGGGAGGGGTAAGTCGAGGGGGTAACAGACCCACAACTTTTGCTCTTACTGTTCACCATGGACACATGGTGTTTGCAGCCCAATGTCCCTTCCCCCAGGAACAGATCTGTGCCCGAGCCTTCTATAAAATTTTGCAAGAGGAAGAGCTGGTGGTCGATGGTGGCAGGAATTAGCCTAACAGAGCCCAAGGGGAGGGTGACTCTGAGCGAGCGAGTTGGGGCTACTTGGTCATAGGTTGTGTTTCCTCAAGAGGCTTCCCCACCACACCCCCACCCTGTTTAAGATGCACACATTTCACTTTTTAATCATGAAGCAATAACAATAATGACTACCACTGCTATTATTGAAACTAGGAACCCTTACCGAATGCTCCTCAGTGCCAGCCATTACGCTAAGCACTTCACCGCACTGAATTCTTTTTTTAAAAAAAAAATGTTTGTTTATTTGTTTTTTAGAGAGAGGGAGAGCAACCATGAGCAGAGGAGGGGCAGAGAGAGAGGAAGAGAGAGTCCCAAGCAGGACCTGCACCATCAGTGCAGAGCCTGATGCAGGGCTCGAACTCACAAACCATGAGATCATGACCTGAGCAGAGATCATGAGTCAGATGCTTAACTGACTAAGCCACCCAGACGCCCTTTATCACACTGAATTCTTACACAGCCCTGGGAGTCACAGAGCATTATCTTTACTTTATAGACAAAGCAGTTCGGTTTCAGAGAGTTCAACTGTCTTACCCAAAGCCAACAGCCAGTCTTGCTCAAAACCAGGTCTGCCAGGAGTGAGATCAGTCAAGATGTGGCCCAAAGAACTCATGCCTCACGATGGGCTAGATGGCCTGCTAAAAATGCAGATTCCTGGCTCAGCTTCTGACCTAAAGAATCAGAATTGTGCCAGGGGGCAGGGGGGAGGGTGGTGCAGAAATGGGAAGAATCTATATTTGCACAAAATGCTCCCCACCACTCCCCCCGTCCTCCTGAGGTGCACACTGAGGTCTGAGAGCCACTTTGCTTTCTGTCTCTAACAGGCAAGTTGGTTCCTTCACTAGGAATTCCTGTTGCCCCTCATATGTGCAGACGCTGACCCTCCCTCGTCCCGAATTGCCATTGAAGAGGTGTCTGGTGGTTCTTTGTCCAGAACCAGGGGCCAAGTTTGGCGTTAGGCAGACCCGTTTGTAGTCACCAGGTTGCTCTAGGCTCTGCTGCTCTAATTAGCAGAGACCTCAGTTGCTCAGTACGACATATTATGTCCCATTCGGGCTGAATGTCCCCGTTTCACTCTGCTTCACACGCAGTACCTCGGGGACGCAAGGTGAATGGCCCCGCCATCTTGGAGCCACAGCAGCTAAGGGTGTGGCCTCTCAGTCATGGCAGCAAGAATAGAAAATGCCGAAGGGTCTCCTCACTAGCAGTTAAATGCCTCAGACAGGAAGTGATGTGTCCCTTGGTCAGAATGGGTCACCTGGCATCTCTACTGGCAGCAGGCAAGAAGTGGGGTCCTCCTAAGTCCCCAAAGGAAAAAGAGAACCAGATGGAATGGGGGTGGGGTGGGGGGCTCTGATGCATCTGCTCAAATTGACCCTCTCGTGAACAATAGCACCCAAGTCAGAGATGTGTGATCACGGACAGGTCTGTCCTGAGAAAGATGGCCCCCCAGGAAGGCGCCTGGAGGAGCCTAACTGGTGCCCATGGACCAGAACGGGTCAATCTCAAGACAGGAAGAAACAGAATTAGAGGCGGGGCAACGCCCGGGCAGCAGGAGACCCAAGTTTTCATCCTGCTCCCACCTTTGCTTCTGTGGGACCTCAGACAAGCCACCTACACTTCCTGGGCCACTTTGTCCACCTCATGGTATGGGGGGAGGCTGGAGGTGTGGGAGGCCTGGCAGCGCTGACATGCTACGGTTCTAGAATGGACTGTGGCCCCCAACTCTTGACACGGAGGAGGTTTTCCACCCAAGAAACCCCAATAGGCAGAAACGGCACAGGCAGAAGGTGGCCAGCCCGCAAGCCTGCTCAGCCAGCACCAATGGGGCTACAGGGCTCCTCTCCAGGCCCCAGGTGGGCACGGGAAAGGAGTGGCCCCAGTGACAGGAAAGCCACTGTCACACAGCTCCATGCCCTGGCAGGGGCTGTGTTCACGCTCCCTGAGTATTTAGCAATACTTCCAGAAGACTCCGGTGTGGAAACTCCTGGCATTTTACCTCTTAAATAAGTGCCCAAAGACGCCTCCAGGGTATTCCAAGGGCAGCGACCTTCCCACAGAGGTCTGGAGGATGGGGACAAATCCCCTCGGTGCTCCCCCCTGGCTCCTGCCTGCGGGGAACTCAGCCGCCGTCCCCTTGCCACCTGGGTCTACACCCTGCTCTCTGTGCAACAAGCCAATGAGAAGATTCCAGAAGGCCAGTGAGAACCGAGTTCATACTGCAGGAAGTCTGTCTCCCACATTTCTCCTTCATTTCCTTGGGTGGCTAGACTCGGATTATGCCCACATGCAGAAAAGTGTGACTTAACTTGTTTTCTCTAACTATTTTCACCTTACTCTCCACCCCCAGGCCTGTGAGGGCCCACTAGGCCACTCTGTCACTTCGGGTGAAAGGTTAGTGTCTTCCGGGACCTGCTGCCCATTTTCAAGGACCCTTCCTTCTTCCTTCCCAAGAGGGAGCCTGGGGCCAAGGGGTCCACACAGTTCTGGGGGACAGAGTAATGCCTCATGAGGCTCCTGCCAACCTCCAGTCAGGGCGTTACTCACCCCAGGGACTGCAGGTGACAGCTCTGGTCCCTCTGTGTCCTCTAAGGAGGAGCATGGCCATTGGGTCTCTGGGCATCCTGCCTTGGCGTCAGCTGGTCCCTGGAGCCTTGTGCTGTGCTCACTGGTTTTGGTTCCAAGAGTCCACATCAGGTGGCCTCCTCACCCAACCCAAGTCACCTCAAGGCTCTGGCCCTTCTGGGCCTCCCAGGGCCTGCAGACTCCAGGTTGCTTCCTGGACACTTTGCCAGAGAGGGTGGGCCAGGTGAGCTCCTTGGGTCCACCAGCTGGACCTCTTCTGCTGGCCATGTCTCTCCACCAGTCTGCATCCACCTCCTGCTCCAGTGGGGGGGAGGGTCTCCATGGTGAACCTAGAAAACATGGAAGGAGCATCCTGTTCAGGGCTCTGACCCTGGGAAGTGAGAGGTGAGGACGTTGGCACTGGCCCTCCCTCCTCTCTTTCTCCCCACCAGGACCCTCATCCCCAACCCTGAGCGTCCTCCCTCCTTCCTACCTTATGGATTCTTCTACCATCAATCCTCCAGGCTTCGCTTCTTGAGATGTAGAACCCGACTCCGGAGGCGTTCTGAGAAAATAGCTTTTCTCTTTAGAAAGCCTGGCTTTCAAGAACATTACTTCACAACGAGTTTTTATTTTTAAAGGCCAGTTGAAGCTCAAAGTAGAGTAAAACCTTCGGCAGTATCAGCCCTCGCTTCCATGGAGTGAAAGGCTCATGGCCTCATCTTCAAGTTCAAGGATCCTGCAAGGGAGTGAAGAGGTGAGAGGAGAATCTGAATTTCCAGGAAGACAAAACACAAGTGATATTTCAAAATAGTATTTCCCCTCCCTTCCTTCCTCCCTTCTTTTCTTCCTCCTCCCCTCTTCTGTTCCTTCCTTCCTTCCTTCCTTCCTTCCTTCCTTCCTTCCTTCCTTCCCTCTTGCCTTAGTTGGTTGTTGGTTTACTTCCGGCTCCATGCTGGCCTCGGTCACGTGGCCACGTGGTGATGAGTAAGAGCAGTTCTCGCCTTCAGGAGCTGGCGTGCAGGGGGAGTAAGGTGACCAGCCATCCTGGTTGCCTGAGGCTGAGGGGTTTTCAGGGACCTGAGGCTTTCAGTGCTCAAAGCAGCAATGTCCCAGGGTTGGTTTCTCTGAGAGAGACTGAAGATGTCATATAAGAAAGCCAAGAGAACTCTGTGCCACTACAGAATCACTAATTAAACTGGGGGAAATCATGTTGTGCTTCATGGAAGTGGCAGCAGGCGTGCCCGTAGGCACTACCCCATCTAGTCCTCATGACTCACCCCTGACGCCAGCACCATTATTGTTGCTGTTCTGTCAAGGAGAGACAGGCTTAGAGGTGAAGGGACAGGCCCGGTCGTGCTCAGCTGGCCCGCAGGGAGAAGGGGACCCGGTACAGAACATGGCTGTGAGCCTCACCACCTCTACCTGCAGGGGCTCAGGATGCCCACGAGTGTGCTGGGTGGGGCAAGGGGAGCTGGTCCCGGTGGGGGCAGCAGGGTGAGAGCTGGGCTTGAGGAGGAACAGAAGACAATCCGGATGCCTGAAGGAGGCTGGGGGCGGCCCGGAGCAGGAAGCTGGCATCTTGTTCCTGAGTGTGAAGGCTTTTGTGAGTCATGCCGAGTGGGGACTCCACGGACAGTCAACAACGGTGTCCGAGCAGGATGAGAGTGGGGACACGATGAGCTGGAAAAGCAGAGACGCCTGCTCGTGGGGCACCTGGTGTCTCCGTCAGTTAAATGTCCAGCTCTTGGTTTCAGCCCAGGTCATGATCTCCTGGTTCTTTCTTTCTTTTTTTTTTATAGTTTATTGCCAAGTTGGTTTCCATATAACACCCAGTGCTCTTCCCCACAAGTGCCCTCCTCCATGTCCATCACCCCCTTCCCCTTTCCTCCTCCCCCTTCAGCCCTCAGTTTGTTTTCAGTATTCAAGAATCTCTCATGATAAGACCTCCTGGCTCTTGAGTTTGAGCCCCCGCATCTGGCTCTGTGGTGATAGAGCAGAGCCTGCCTGGGGTTCTCTCTCTCTCTCCCTCTCTCTGCTCCTCCTCTGTCTGCTCTCTATCTCCCTCAAAAATAAATAAACACTCACACACAAAAAAGGAAAGAAAACCTGCTCAATTGGAAGGAAGAGGGAGGCCCACAATCCCTCCCGTTTGAGCTCGCTGGGCGAGGACTCAGGGCACCCAGCGAGTGAAGTATTGAAGCCCAGGGCCGGGAACTTATGGCTGAAAGTGAGCCCCCCCGCGCCTCCCTTCCATGCACGCGGGACACTCAGAGACGTTGTGCCACAGCCTGTCATCGTGGGAGGAGACTCCAGCCCACAGCCACCTGGCACCGTGAGTCCAAAGCCCATGTTCAGGGACGCAAAGGACCATGGGGACCAAGAGGAGCATATCAGTGTCCTGTTGCTGCTGTGACACATGGCCACAGTTCCGTGGCTTAAAACGCTTGATCTCTTATGATTCTGGTGGTCAGAAGTCTACAAAAGGCTGGCGCGGCTGGGGGGGCTCAGTCGGTTAAGTGTCTGGCTTCGGCTCAGGTCATGATCTCACAGTTCGTGGGTTCAAGCCCGGCGTCGGGCTCTGTGCTGACAGCTCAGAGCCTGGAACCTGCTTTAGATTCTGTGTCTCCCTCTCTCTCTGCCCATTCCCCACTGACACTCTGTCTCTCTCTCTCTCAAAAATAAAATAAACATGAGAAAAATTTTCAGAGTTTTGACATGGAAGGTAAGTCCTTGGATTCTGTACATTCACAGTGGCCAGAACACAGTCACGTGGTTACGCCTAGCTGCAAAGAAAGCAGAGAAATGCAATACTTAGTTTCAGTGCAGGTATGTAGCCGAATGCTCTATGACTATGGAAATCAGGGTAGCTAGATGTTGGGGTACCAACCCAGTGTCTGCCGTCAGCACGTGGTAAGTTCACGGAACATGGATGGAGTGCTCAGAATACAGCATAAGGGAATCCTTGACCTTAGGAAACCCACGGATGCTCAGGGAAGACAGGCAAGTCAACAGTAATTAGAATTTGCTCTGTTGGATGCCTGTGTGCAGTGCTCAAGCCTGGGTGTCCCAGTCCGCTGAGGTTGCCGTAACAAAATACCACAGGCTGGGTGGCTTAAACAACAGAAATTTATTTTTCACAGTTGTGTAGGCTGGAAGTCCAAGATCGGGAGCCAACATTGTCAGGTTCTGGTGAAAGCTCTTTTCCTAGCTTATAGATGGCTGCCTTCTCACTGCGTGTGCCCACGGCAGGGGGAGACAGGGAGGGGGGCGCGCTCCGTGTGTCTTCTTATAGGGACATGAATCCCGTCCTGAGAGTCCCGCCTTCATGACTTCACCTAAACCTCCTTATCTCCCCAAACGTCATCTCCAAATACAGCACATTGGGCTTTAATATATTAATTGGGGAAGAGGGAGCAGGACGTGACAAAATTCTGTCTGTAACCCTGGGCAACTGGGGGAAAACAAGACAAAGACAGAGTCAGAGTAGGTATCCTAGGCAAGGTAGCATCCCAGCAGAGTCCCTGATAATCACTCCCTCGCTTTCCCTCTCTACGTCCCCTAGGTCTGTCGCCCAATGTCTTCACAGTCTGTCCACCACGCGCTCCTTCTCTACCCGGATGCATGCTGGTCCGCGGCCACCCTCAAGGACTTTGTCCTGAGCCCAGGAAGGTCTTCTCTGTGAGCGTGAGTGCACGTGTGTGTGCGTGCATGCACACACACGCACATGCACATATAGTGGCTTTTTGTCACCCTTATCGCTGGAAGCCACCCTACGCCGAACAAACAAGCCACAGCCCCCTACTAGGTCTGAAGACGCTAGTCTGGGAGCAGTACCGCAGCGCTACGGAAGCCGTGCTCTGAGCAAAACCTGCCTTCTTTAACCACCGCCCACTTGGAGGTCCCCAAACCGGGGAGATGCATCTCCACTACTCTGAAAGTGGCATTCTTCTGCTCAAATTAACCAAGCACATAGCACCCACACATGCACATGCGCACGCGCACACACACACACACACACACGCTCGTGCCCAAATAGACAGTTTCTCAGAAATGAGGATGCAGATGAGAGACTCAAGGACAGGCCTTACTTGCCCTCTGTCAGTTTACAAGAGAATTTATTCCACATATTCGTCCATGAATATTTAGCAAGGCAACAGTAACATCCAATGACACCCAAGAGATACACAACGCGGAGAGGGCTCTCCCAGGAACACACACAATGCTTGATGTCAACGTTTTCACTGGACTGAATGTTTGAAATGCACGCATTAGCTTACAATAATCCTCCCTCCCCTCTCTGTCTGGCTCTCTCTTTTTATTTGTGTACCCAGCCATTTCTCCCATTTTTGATGCAAACCACCAAGCGAATTCTTTACAATAACAACGGAGCTGGTGGGTGAGGACGGCGAGCAAAGATTTAAGAAGCATTTGTGGCACAAATGAATTTTCAGACATTCCATCCTTTCTTTTTGCTCAAGAAAATACACATACCTGCGCACGCACACACACACACACACACACACACACACACACACACCCCACATCAAGCAAGGGTGGTTCAAAGATTGGCTGACATTTGATAAAATCGATAAAGCTGCAGACTTTTGATAGGCCCCTGTGGTTGTTGAATAATGGCCCTCGAAGCTCCCTTGCTCCTAATCCCGGGAGCCTGTGAGTGCTCTCACATGCGGCAGACGGACTTTGCAGCTGTGATTAGTTAAGGGTCTTGAGAGAGGACTGTGACCCTGGATAGTCCAGGTGGGCCCCAAATGTAATCACAAGAGTCCTTCTAAGAGGGAGACAGAGCGACACCATGTGATGACCGAGGACGGAGGAAGGGACCACGAGCCAAGGACGGCAGGTGGCCACCGGAAACTGAACAAGGTCTCCAGAGCCTCAGAAGGAACCACACCGGTCAACACTTTGGCTGGGTAGCGCAGGGAAACGAATTTCAGACTTGTGGCCTGCAGAACTGTAAGAGAAAACATGTGCTGTTTGCAGTCACTGAGGTTGTGGGAATCTGTTACAGCAGCAGCGGGAAACTGATACAGTCCCAACAGCTCCAAGGAAGGGCTCTGTCTGCTCCACAGGTGGCCAGGCATCTCCTGAGGGGCTCACCTGCAGATCTGTCTGTCGGGCTCTGCAATCAGTGTGGGGCCACAGGAAACTACACAGGTACTTGGGGGTTTTGCGTTTCTGTGTATTTTTTTTTAAGTCTTCTATTTTTCTAGGGCACCTGGATAGCTCATCGGTTAAGTGTCTGACTTCAGCTCAGGTTGTGATCTCACAGTTCGTGAGTTTGAGCCCCACTTCAGGCTCTGTGCTGACAGCTAGGAGCCTGGAGCCTGTTTCACATTCTCTGTCTTCCTCTCTCTCTGCTCCTCCCCTGCTCATGTTCTGTCTTCCCCCCACTCTCTCTCTCTCAAAAATAAGTTAACATTAAAAATTTTTTACAATAAAAGTTCTCTATTTTTCTAATAACAAAGTTAATAAAGGCCATGGTGGGGAACATAAGATCTAAAGAAATTTGGAACAGGGGCGCCTAGGTGGTTCAGTCGGTTAAGCGTCCGTCTTCGTCTCAGGTCATGATCTCGCGCTTCATGGGTTCGAGCCCCGCGTCGGGCTCTGTGCTGACAGCTAGCTAAGAGCCTGGAGCCTGTTTCAGATTCTGTATCTCCCTCTCTCTCTCTGCCCCTCCCCTGCTCGCATTGTCTCTCTCTGTCTCTCAAAAATGAATAAAAAACATTTTAAAAATATTTTAAAAAATTTGGAAGAGCACAGAACAAAAAGAACATCACAACCACTCATAACCCCACCCTACAGAAATAACCTTCTCAGTAGCAATAACAACTTGTACTTATAAATTTAATTTCATAATGATTTTATTAATATTGCCCTCTTCTTCCATCTAGGCAGGAACCCACACTGTTTTGCATACCGTATCTCTAGTCAATAGCTCAGTGCCTGGTAGGTAGAAGAGGATCAATGTTCATGGAATGAATGACCTCTACTAACATTTTAGTACATTTCTTTCCAGACCTTTTGGTACATATATTCCTTATTTTTTATCTATTCGACACCATGTTATGTCTACAAGTTTGTGGCCTATCTTCTTAGTATTTTATTCTAGACACATTCCAAAGTAATTAAAAAGTCTTCAAAAAATTATTTTAATGGCAGCCTACTAGGAGGTTTTTTGTTCGCTTATTTCCACCTTCCTCCCTTTTTTTTTGTTATAAATAATACAGCAATGAACATCTTGGTGCATAAATCTTCACCCACATTTCTGATTATCTTCTTGAGGTAAATTCCTAAGAGGGGCACTGTAGCACGTGGCACCATCTGTAAGACCAGCTAGAGCTGGTGGTCCATGCATTTTGATGCTTTAAAACCAACTGTTACCAGGAGGGGACCCTCAGGGACCTAGACAGCATGGCACACAGGTGCATGGCGAAGCCAGTCCACTTGGTATTATTTAAGTGAGAATTTTGTCTGGGTAACAGGAGACCCGAGTTCTGGTGTGAGCTTTGCCACTTTCCACCCCTGTGTTTTTTCTCTGGGAAACCAAAGTCTCATCTTTAACATTTTTTAACATTTATTTATTTTTGGGAGACAGAGAGACAGAGCATGAGCAGGGCAGGGGCAGAGAGAGGGAGACACAGAATCCGAAGCAGGCTCCAGGCTCCGAGCTGTCAGCACAGAACATGACGCGGGGCTCAAACCCACAGACCGTGAGATCATGACCTGAGCCAAAGTCGTACGCTCAACCGACTGAGCCCCCCAGGAGCCCCTGACGTCCTCCTCTTTATAACAGGGTGAATGGGTGCTGACTTAGAACTCTCTTCTCCCAAGAAACTTCTAGCAACCATTTCAAAAGGGAAAAAGTCAATGAAACTTTGGGGCAACGCATGCCCGGCAATCAAATGTTGGTTTTAAAAGTCAGACTTCCCAGGTTTGCAAACTGAACTTTGATAAGAAGCATCTCTGTCACTCTCCTGCCTGCCGAGGCACGCCATTTGTTGTGTCTGCATGTTTGTTGAGAAATGACTCAAATCATTCAAAAAACATGGAACGCCTTCCCTCCGATGAACAGGCTCAAAGAAGTGGCCGGCCCGACTTCGCAGATGTGACAAATTCCACTGATGCAGAGTCAGAGGGAACAAAGGGTGATTTGTGGGAAATGCCTTTGGCAGCATTTTAAGCTGTTATTGAATGACCCTATTCCAACGCTTTGAAAGTGCAATCCATGTCCGATGTGTGTAACAACTCTGCTGGCCAGCGTCCTTGCGGTCTCTAGCTTGTGCTTCTGAGCAAGACACCTGAATCATGCTTTTATTGGGTCACTCGGTCACTCAACAAACATTTGCTGGGAAGCTAGACCAGGCAAATCCTTTGCAGGACACCAGGAAGATGGGCTAGAATAGCGCATGGTCTCTCAGGCATCATGGGAAGGCCGCAAAAAATCCCAGTTTTGCCTCAAAGTGGCCATGCGACCTGTAGAAATGTGCCTCTCCTTTTAGCCTCCCGAGAAGGGGGTCGTTACTGCATCACCTGGGCATGTTGCAAGGAATGACTCAAGGTATGTCACGTGTGTGGCCCAGAGCCTGATACGGAGGAGACGGTAAACGCCAGGCCCTCCGCCCTGGCCTTGAAACACTCACAGCTTGATGAGCAGGACAAGAGTTCGAGGTTATTTCAACCCAATGGAGGTTTGTACAAAGTTCTGTGTGAGCGTCAGAGACCAGCCGCTCCGGTTTTCCTTGGGGCACAAAGGGGAGGGTTTGAAGTGCCTTGGGGCAAGGCAGCGGGTCTGCAAGCCCCGGGTGCCACCCTGTCGAGCCAATGTTTGGAATCAGCTGCAAGGATCCAGGCTGATGGATGTTTATTTAGACACACACGCCAGCAGCCTGCACTATGTGCCCGGAAGAGGGAAGGGGGCCAGCAGGATGGCTAGATTTTATGTGCAAGTAAGAATTCCGGCTACGAAATGTGAAGTGAAAGATGCCTCATTTTCGGGTTCAGCTATGGGAAGGGATGGGATGTATTTCTCCCAAAAGCTAGAGCATTGGGCCAAGTTGGGCTGCAGAAGGGATTTCTGCACTTGGAAGGCGATCTTATCTGGGGGGCTTGGGTGTGGGGGCAGGCAGCCTGGGTTTGTGTCCCAACTCAGCCACTTACGAAGCGCAGGAGGCCAGGCAAGCTCCGGTTCCTAGAAAGATCCATCCGACGCCAGATGGGGGTGAATCTGGGGCATGCTTCAGAGGGCTGGAACATGGGATGGGGGGGTGCTGGGCGAGTGCCCAGCCCAGCGAGTGCCTAATAAATGTTCGTTATTATTAGCAGGAGGCAAGAGGCTGGTTGACACGCTTCGAACTGAGTGTTCCCTTGAATCCAAAGTCTTCGTCTTTGACTCTTTCCACTGCATTTATGGAGGGCTCGGGAGAAACTTTTCAAAGAGGGGAGAAGGGAGAGGTGTGAACTCTCACCCCAGTGTTTTTCTGGTTGGCACTTCTGATTGGCTAATAGCTCATCATTCCCCGCTGCAAATCTTAGAATTCAGGTTCAACAAAGACCCTTTAAATACATTCTGTGTTCCAGGCACTGCACTCCAGACATCACCCTCCCCCCATCAATCTCAGTCTACCCAGCCCCTCGGCAGCAGCATGAGGTAGCATTTGTGTCTCTGAAGGCACAGAGAAGCCAAGTAATTTGTGCAAGGACGCGCAGTTTAGAAGTGGTAGAGCGATGATTTGAACCTGGATCTAAATGGCCTATGGCCTTTCATTGTTTCCCACTGGAAGGATGTGTGTCCCCTCACAGGTAGAGGTGCCCTCAGAGATCCGCAGAGGGAATGCTAATTCCTTCCTTGCTTAGACCTCCTCAGGACCAGCAGAAAGATGTCTGTCCTGTTGCAGGAGACCAACCACAGCCCAGGGCTGACTTTCAGAAAGAGTTCAACTCTTATTCTTTTTTTTTTTTATTTAACATTTTATTAGTTTTTGAGGGACAGAGAGAGACAGCGTGATCAGGGGAGGGGCAGAGAGAGAGAGGGAGACACAGAACCGTAAGCAGGCTCCAGGCTCTGAGCTGTCAGCACAGAGCCCGACGCAGGGCTCGAACCCACGAACTGTGAGATCATGACCTGAGCTGAAACCAGATGCTTCACCAACTGAGCCACTCAGGTGCCCCTCACCTCTTATTCTTTTAATCACATCAACCAGCACAGCCACACCATCACCTCTGCATCACTGCAAACCCAAAGGCTTCCTGAAGCTGCAGGAAAAGGAGAGCTCATGAGGGGATGAGGTACTGCTTGTGGAGCAGAGTCTGGGGACATGGAGGGGACAATACAAAGCCATCCCGTCCGCCCCCGTGGCTCCCACTGCCCTGCAGTGACACGGGCTGTGCAGCTGCCTGCTTCAGGGAGCCAGGACTTGCTAATGAGAGGAAGCAGCCTCCGTCCTCACCCACGCAAGCTCCAGAGACAGGAAACACCATCTCTGAACCACCTTTGGCCTCAGGTCTGGCTCAGAGGAGAAGCTCAGCCCCGGGGCGTCTGGAAGGTCATGCAAAGACCCAGGCATTTCATGCAAGGACAGCTTGATCTCCTGACATGCTGGTGTGACCAGAACGCAGCAGGGGCCCATGGCATCGCAACTCTGCATGTTCAGAGGTCTGTGTGCAGCCCCCAGGGGCCTCCCTCAGGCCCCCAGCACGTGGCTGGCCCAGGGGCCCTCTCCCCACAGGCCTCGGCCACTCCGACTCCCGGTCTGTTCCAGGCTGTGACTTCCGCCTGAACGCCTTCTGCACCCTCTGCCCAGGTCCCTCTCCCCCCGAGCAGTCAGCTCACACCCAGAACAGCTGACTGGAGGCTTGTTGAACGAATTCCATAATTAATTATGAATTCCTCATTTTCCCCACACGCCCTTCTGCCTCTCCTGTCACCTCATTTGGGGAATTAATTAACCGGACTTTCGACTTACAAAGGCATCTCTCCATATGGTCTTGTAATTCCTCCCAGTGACCCTATAAGGTAGCTGTGCTTACTTCTCCACGTCCTTATTCTTTCCCTTTTCCTTCCAAAGCTGTAACTCAGCCCCACAAATATTAAGAATGTGCCTGGGCCACACAGCTAGGTGGTGGGGAGGGTGGGCCTCCGTCTGCGCTCTGGGCTCTGCATGTGCCAAGGACAAGCACCCTCCCCCCACAGCCCCTGGAGCCCATCCTGGCCTCTGACGTGAGCCCCAGGAGGGAGCCGAATGAAGACCCGCCAGCCTCTCACCTGGGCCAGGTGGGGTGTGGCCAAGGCCCCAGGGCCCTCCTGCCGGGCAGCCCGTCCTGTGTGCCCACGGGTGGCCTCAGCCAGCTGCCCTCCGCCGTCTGCCGATTCCAAGCTTTTCGGCAAACTGGCGCCTAATCCCCCACCATCTGTGAGCAGCGCGAGTCTTGGCTACCTCTTGGTGCTTCTTCAAATCAACTCGCAAGTTTTCAAAGTGACGTGAGTTCTTGGTGCTCGCAAAAATGTCAGCTTCCGTCACATCTTATTAAAACTGAAAATATGAAAAGGTTTTGGATAAACTGAGATGAGCTGAGTTTTCCTCTTTTCTTAAGTGAGATTGCTTTCTTTTCTTTCTTTCTTTCTTTCTTTTTTTTTTTCTTTTTTCTTTTTTGCAAATGAAGAGTTTGGTTGTTTTTCTCTCATCGCGAGAGTGAGCATTCCTGTCTCTGTGCCCATTGCCTGCCGAGGGGCCACACCGTCGGTCCAGACCACAGCTGACTCTGTCCATCCCACACGAGTAGTGTTTTGGGTTATTTTCTTTAAATTATTACTTTTTATTTATTCTTGATACAGAGAGAGGGAATGTGAGCAGAGGAGTAGCAAATAGAGGAGATAGAATCCGAAGCAGGCTCCAGACTCTGAGCTGTCAGCACAGAGCCCGACGCAAGGCTCGAACTCACTGACCATGAATCATGTCCTGAGCTGAAGTTGGACACTTAACCGACTGAGCCCCCCAGGCGCCCCATGGTTTGGGTTCTTTTCTAATGAGGGCATCTTCTTGTGGGGCCCCTCGCTATTTAATGGCTGTGGAGAGAACACTCAGAGCAGCTAACACCCCATGCCAGGGACAATGCCCTATGTGCATCCTCTTATCCAGTTCCAGAAGTAGATTCTCCTTTTATCTCCATGAAAGTGACAGGACGGGGCACAGAGATGCCCACCAGTCACGTGGTTGGTAAGTGGCAGAGTGGGGCTGTGAATCCAGGCAGGCTGGCCCAAGGTATGCTCTCAGCCTCTTCCAGGCCCCAGCTTCCACACTCCTAGCCAACTCCCCATGGGGTGCCCTGCGAGGCAGGGCCACCATGGAACCTGCTGATAGGAAGAAGGTGCTCGGACTCCATCCTAAAAGCAGTGATGAGCCGAACCAAGATCTGGGGCAGGAGCTGGCAGGGCCAGAGCTGCCGGTAAAGATTCCTGAGGACACATCATGGATCCTTCCCTCCACCATTAAGCAGCTATGTTCTGTAGGTCAGTGTCAGATTCTAGGAAAAACACGAAATGGGTAAGACCCAAACCCAAGCCCAGGGAAAGAAGCCCGTGCTTCATTATGGGACCACCAGGAAGGAGCAAGTGGCCTCCCGCCCCTCCAGGATCATCGCCGAAGTTCTGCATCAGTCCCCACTGCACACGCCTTCCCCCTAGGGTCAGGCCCCCCTGGTCCCCGGTGCCCGCACGGATCCTAGCGTCCACTGCCTGGCCATCAGACCTTACTCCTCTTTCCAGATTAGGTCACGAGGCTCTGAGAAGCTGTTTGGGACATCACCTACATGCATGGTGGCCATTCTCGGGAGTTTGAGCTCTGACCGGTCTCCCTGACCAGAGGGGCAGGGGCCCTCCTGACGCATCACCAGGTCTCCTACCTCTTCCATGTCCCCAGAACTCAGCAGGCATTCTGCAAACGTAGGTGGCGGGTTCTTGTCCAGTTGGCGGAATGGGAGGGCTCCTTAGGCAGACAGTGTAGCACGGATAAGCCAGCCCCAGCGGAGCCAGCATCCCTCCGGACATCTTAGGGCAGCCATTCACCTCTGTTTCCCCCTCTGTAAAATGGGGCCACAGAAAACTCCACAGAAGTGGCAGACAGACTCAAGCACCCTAGAGCTACATGCTATGACAATTAGGGGAGAAATCTTCAACAGTCCTACGCAAAGCTGGAGAGATCGAGCTGAAAACCCCACACAACAAGGCATCGTATGATAGACTACTTTGGGAAAGCAAAGACAGCAACTTTCACATGACCTTAAAAATGTCCTTGAACAAGTAATCCCCACTCCTTGGACTAATTCAGGAGATGAGAGGGTGAGACAGAGGCTATGTTACCGGAAGCTTGATCAGCATCAGTGGGCATGGAGGGGAGAAAACCCAAACATTTGACTCTCAGGGAATGAGCACCCCCATTGGCCTATTTTCACTGGCTGGAATATTACACAGCTCTGAACAATGACAGCGATAAAGACCTTGTCCCACCAGGAAATAAGCTTATGATGTACCACTAAAAGGAAAAGTTTAAGACATGAAATAGAACTATGGTGTTTACAGTATTATAAAATATGTATGCTCACAGACAAGCACTAAAATAAGCATAGAAAAAAGGAAATAATTATTAGAATTTGGGGAGTTTTTGACAATTTTCTTTAATATTACTGTCACATTTTTTCCCAATATAAATGTAAAGAAGAAATGTCCCAACAACCTACTGATTGGTTCCCCCTCTGTGCATGATATAGATGTGTCTATTGAAAAGATTTTCCTTTTTAAACTCTCCTTTAGCACCACAACAAAGAGGGCCCGACTTTAAGTTCTTCCAAATTGATTTCCTGGAAATAAATGAATTCCCGTTCACCGCGTGTATAATTTGCACACTTTGGGAGATGTCGTGATTACACAGGAATCCAGAGTTCTTCATAATTTCCTGACAGGTTGTTTTTGAAGCAGACAATGTGTTTTTCCTATTTCCCAAACAAGCTGAGTGATGGAAACTACCAGAAGAGCCGTGCCGGAGTCCCTTTCTCCCCTCTAATTTCCCATACGTCTGCGTTGCTGTCATTTCTGTGCCTGAGCTCCTGCGAGGAGGACTCTCCCCGAAAAGCTGAGTCTTCGCAGACAAGAAATTATAGTCATCTTACCCCTAATGCACTGCCAGATAAGAAAAGGACTTATTATCCTTCAAGAATCTGTGCACAAAGACTTGATCCCAGCAGGCAGACTCCATCTCCGTGGGGCCAGTAAGCAGAAAATCTGACCCTGAGACTTCAGAGCTATGGGGAGGGGTACTTATGTCAGCACTAAGAACTGCTTTGATTCCAAGTCAATAGAGACTGGAAAAGATAGGGCAGGAAGGAACGTTCTAGATGATCTCATTCAGCCGCATCATTTCACAGATGGGGAGCCTGAGGTCCGCCAAGGTGCCACGCCTTGCCGGAGGCCTCTCACACTTAGTGGCGGAGCAGAGACCACAGCCGCTCCTAAACTGATCTCCTCTCTACCCTCTTTAAGAGGACTGTATTTTCTTATTTATTATTTTTTCAATTTTTTTGCATGTTCTTTATTTGGGAGCACAAGAGAGAGGTAGAACGCAGCAAGCTGTGATGGGGACAGTCACCTCCGTTTCACAGGAGAAAGAGCGCTGCTCAGAGAGGCCCCGGCACCCTACCTGGGATCTCATGACTGGAGAGATCACAAGGATGCTCTCTCTTAAATGTCTGGAAGTGAGATTTGTGTGTGACTTTCTGACACCTGTGAGCTCTCCCGACCCTGCTTTTTTTTTTTTTTTTAATGTTTATTTTATTATTGAGACAGAGGGAAACAGCATGAGTCGGGGAGGAGCAGAGAGAGGGAGACAGAATCCGAAGCAGGCTCCAGGCTCCGAGCTGTCAGCACAGAGCCCGACGCGGGGGCTCGAACCCACGAACCGTGAGATCATGACCTGAGCTGAAGTCAGATGCTCAACGAACTGAGCCTCCCAGGCACCCCCCTCATCCTGCTTCTTTACGAACCTCGACCTCTTGACCAGGAGCCTGAACAGAGAACTCAGCCCATCCGGAGAACAGGCAGGGCTGACAGCCGTGACCCTAGAAGGGAGCCAGACATTAACCCACCAACTGTCCTTCCTCACTGGCCGAGGGTGTCTCCTGGAGCAGGCGTTCCTGGGCCCCCCACTGCCATGTGGGCCAAAGAATAGCCTCAGGAGGACAGAGACATGGGGAGCCTTCAGCACGAGAGTGGACGTGGCCCTCCTCTGTCTCCCGACGCCGTCCCCACCCATGCCCCACGCCTAGAAGGTTCTGCCTGCTCCTGAAAGACCCCCACTCTCTCCACCCACCACCACGCCCCGCCTCACTAGCACCATTTGCCTTGTGGTGTCAGGGACAGATGGTCCATGGCTTCTTCCCCAGGTCACATCAGCCCCCCCACGGCATCCAGAATGCCTCCATTACCGGTCTTCCGCATGTGGTCCTCCAGGGCGCTAACGTCCACGCTCTACTCCTGTTCCCCGAAACCCACCCCCCAGCTCTGTCCACCTGCCCCTGTTCTCTGTCTCCTGGCCCTGCTTTATCTCCATGGCCTCCACCACCTTCTGACGTATGATACATTTCATCTGTTTGTCTCACTTAGCAAGAGCATAAGCCCCCCGAGGGCAGACACTGTTATCTGTTTGTTCACAGCCGGACCCCCAGCCCTGGGATGCTGCTGGCTGTGAGGCAGCAGTAAGTATTTAATCCGTGTGGAGAGACTAACTTCTTCAGCTCGGGCATGAAACCCACTTCCTGAAACAGCGAAATGCCACGGTGGTCACAAAATTCGCGACACACCCCAAATGCATGCATTTACTAACATGACCCTTTTAACACAGAAGCGCTGACGCACGGCTCACGGTGCCAGACTTGAGATCACGCCCACATTTGTTTCAGCGGTTTCTCACTGCCTGGCTGCAGCCGGGGACGCGGCTCCAGGGGCCACATGTGGAATCTGCACAAGGCAAGCTTCATGTTAGCCCCCTTCGGGGCCCCAAGCGCCTGAGCCCATCACCCAATGTCCAAATCCCAGCCCGCTGTTTATACGGGAGTTCTGATTCTCCCCTCCACAGGCCCTGTTTTCCAGAATGCCCCACTGAGGGCCCTCTCCAAGCCACCACCCGCAGCGTGCCCACTGGCACAGGCCCACAGCCCCGACTCCCCACCCATCCCGCGGGGTGCAGAGGCCAGGGCTCTCCGTCCTCTGCCCGAGGAGGCACCCCGTGCATCCCGCCCCCGCTCCCGCTTGGCCTGCCCCGCAGGGCTTACTGCTGCCCCCCACGCTCTATCACGTTTTCTCAGTTATTTCTGTCCCCTGTCAATCGACGGTAAGCTGCACCAGGGCAGGGACTTCCTGCCCGTTTCCCCGCTGCTGATTCCTAAGCACTTAGCACTGTGCCTAGCACACAGTAGGTGCTCAAGAAATTGCCTTCTCCCCTGAGGCAGCAAACAACTCACCAGGCAGACGTGTGAGGGCCCACAAGGGATGTTTCTTGGTGGGCCCCTGGGTCTGGCTCCCATGCCCCTGCCTGCTGCCCGGCCACAGGGAGGTCTCCTCCAAGGCTGAGAAAAAACAGTGGTGTCTCCACAGACATGCACCACGCTTACAACCAGCCCCCAAAGACCTATCCCGTTAATTAGGTGCCCCAGCCAAGGACCTATGGCATGAATACATTAGGTGGATATCTGGGGGATGATGTGCTCTGGCTTTTTAAATAGACCCTCCTCAGCGCCCTGCAGGTCTCCTGCAATGCGGTGCCAGGCAATGTCGGGGGAGGCAGAGGCTCACCGGAGAGAGGAAAGACACAAGCGCTCTAAGCGATCAGGGCTGAACCCCACCCTCTGATGTATCCTTGTAGGGAAACTTGACCCCAGCTAAGTCATCCGGACACACCTGTTTCCGTGCCCGGACATGGGAAGGGCATTTCCCAGTTCCGGGGAACGTGCAATGGATATAGTATGCAATGCTCTGCAAAGGCATCAGTGAGTGATCTGAAGGCAGTGGTCACCTGGGGTGCTCCTTTGATGCTGAGGGCCGTGATGAGGACAACGAAGTTTTAATGAGCATCTATGTGCTCTGTGTCGCTCTGCTAGGTGTTTTCACAGGAACTTGTCTCATTTAAAACTCCCCGTAATTCAGGAGACAGGCACTGTTACCCCATTTCGCATATGAAGAACTGGGTCCTCAGGAAGGCCTTGGAGAAGTCAGGAGGGGGAGCTGGACAGGGGATCCATTCGGAAAGTCTGCCGCCTTCTGCTGTCTGATGTTCTCAGGCTTTGAGAAGTTGAAGACCCTCTCTTAGGAATGGCCAGGGCTTCGGTCTCTCATAGCACAGGGTGACCCCAAGGCCACGTGGCCTCATTGGCTGACTCCCAGGCATAGCAGAGACCTTCCCAGCCTTGCCTACCCCCCAGGCACCAAACCCAGTGGCCTTGAAGCACTTTGAGAGACCCATTCCCTGAGAGGTGGGGTGGCCTGAGGGACAGAGGGAAGAACCTAGGTTAACGCAATGGAGACCCTGAACTAGATCAGGAAGAGTGTCTCTGGTGTGATTGCTGCACCCTTGACAAAAGGATCCAACTCTGGCATTTTGACATCCTATTGACACTTTGATTATAGATCATAATAATCTCAAATACTTCCCAAATTGATTCCCTAGAAAACTGATCACACTAGATGCTCTTTGGGGTGGGGGTGGGGGTGTCCTTGGCCAGACTCACACATACACTGACAGGTGCGTGTGACCCAAGCATTGCCCGAGGTCAGTTGGCTATAGGACACATTCACCTGCCTCCTCCCGGTCAGAAAGGCTGGCTTACAGCCGTCTCCCACCTCCACGTAGTAAGGAAGCCCTGTTGCCCTTGGTAAGCCCGTTGGGATTTGAGTCTTCCCTAAGATATTCACGGAGCAGGAAAGGAAAGCAGACTTGTTTGCTGAAATCCCCCAACTATTGGGTGCCAAACAAGCCACGTTTGCACACGGTATCATTTCATCTTTACAACAGTTGTGTAAAAGAAGCCATTGACTGCTTTTCCCCACCCAGCGTCTTCTGGAATCTTCTGGAAATAACACCCTAATTTTACTTTGCAGGCACCCACTCCTCTACAAATCATCTTTTCAAATAACACCCTGTTAGAGACACTAACCGTATCCCATACAATCCGCCCATCTAAACCGTATTGTGCGGCACTTCTAACATCCTCACAGGTGTCCACAACCATCCCCACAGTCCGTTTTGAACATTCTTATTACCTCCGAAATATGCCCTGTACCCCCGTTCTCTCATCCCCCCAGCTCTAAGCAACCACTAATCTACCTTCTGTCTCTACGGATTTGCCTGTTCTTTCCATACAATTGGAATCATACAATATGTGGTCTTATGTGACTGACTTTTCTCACTCAAAATGCTGTTTTCAAGCATTATCCACATTGTGGAGTGTATTTGTGCTGTATTCCTTTTTATGGCTGAATAATATTCCATTGTGTGGACAGACCGCATTTTGTTTATCTGTCTTTTTACTGCTGAACATTTGGACTGTTTCCACTTCTAGCTATTATGAGAAGCACTGCCGTGAACATTTGTGTGTAACTGTTTAGGTGGACACGTGTTTTCATTCTTTTCGGGCACATATCTGGGAGCAGAATTGCTGAAGCCGATGGTGACTCAATGTTCTACCATTTGGGAAACTCTCAGCCTGTTTTCTGGAGCGGCTTCACTGCCTCACATTCCCACCTCCATGGATGAGGGCTCGGCTCTTTCCCATTGTCACCAGCACCTGTCATTGCCTATCCGTCTCTAGCTCATCATCTGCATGAGGTTCCATGAGAACGGAGACCTTAGCATGGCCACCTCTCCCCTACTTGTATCCATATACCATCTAGTTACTTTGCGCCGTGGGAAATGGTGAAATCCTTGCTGATGGGCAGTCGGATGGAACAGCTGGGCCACTGTTTACGTTTTCAGGTTGCGCAAGGTGATGGGGAAGAAATGCTGAGCAGGTGCACACTACGGGAATGAATGATCATCGTGTGCAAGAAAGAGCCCAGTTCGGAGTTTCAACCGCAGCCCCTCCTGGAGGCTGGGGGCTCACAGCCCCCTTACCTGAGAAATGGGAGAGCATCCTCCTGGGGCTGTTGGTGGGGACAGCCTGACGGGTGACACTTGTAGCATCAATGGTAGGAACTGGCCCCAAGCAAACCCCCACCCAACTTTTGGGTCTTTTCAACCATGCCCCTGGACGCCCCCCAGTTCTGTGTCCCAGGACCCAAAACACAGAGTCTCATCTCTTTTTCCTCTGCATTCTGCAATGCTTCCACCTGTTTTGCCCGATGGGCGGACTCAGTTTTAACCACCATTGTATTACTGAATGCTCACAATCTCCCAGGCTGTCCTGGAGTTTCGTACATACCATTCCTGATCATTCCAGCACCCCTAACGGTGTGGATTCAGCATCTCCAGGTTAGGGACGTGTAAACGAAGCTCAGAGCATTGAGGGTGTGCACAGAGTCCCGCAGCCAGAAAGTGGCAAAACCAGAATAGGAGACCCTGTCTGGCTGCATCCTGCTTCCTGTCCTCACCGCCACACCCAACATGCCTCCCCTTCCCTTCCTTCCTGGTTTCTTTTCCACCTTCCCCTCATCGTGGGCGGCCAAAGGATGGCCCAAACACTAATAAAGTCTGTCCTAGGTGCCCTTCCTTCGCAGCTCCCAGTAAGCCGTCATCACCGCCCCCCTCTGAGCCCCCAGCCCAGCTGTTGGCAGTATCCGTGGTACATGACAATGAGAGGCTGTCAGTTTCCAGCTGTAATACACTCCTTTTCGGCTATGCACTCAGAGTCCATTAAGGATGCCCTCTTCTCTAAAGTGTGGTGTTCCCAGGTTAAATTCTTTATAAGCAGATGTTTATTTTTAGGGAGCCGCTGGATGGGCTATTATTGATGCTTAAGCAGTTTTTTAAGACGAGGGTCATCAAAGACTCCCACTGTAGAAAAACCTCCACATAATACTGCCTGCTGAACAATACAGCCAAGGAAAAAAAGAGAGAGAGAGAGGAAAAAGGAGTCTTTTATTTAAAGAAGGAGAAATTGGAAGGGGGGGTGCTCTGAAAGCATTTCTGTTGAAAGAAGCAGACTTACTTGTTCCCATTCGATGTGAAAATGGATTCACTAAAGTTTATTTTTCCAAGAATTTTGAGTGACAGTGACAACACCCGACAAGGTGCAGAGGACGGTCTGGGACGCACAACCGAGTGCTGGCCAGGGGTTATTGTGTCACAGAGGTCTTTCAGATGTCTCTGTCTCACGCACCTAGCCAGCGGAAGACGTTGGTTCTCAGACAACTTGTGGGTGCTGGGAGGGGTGCTGTGGGGGTCTCCTCCAAGTCGGGACAGAGGTGCTTCTGTGGGATGCTGCAACAGTGGCTTTGGTCCTCACACAATGGTGCTGAGGCCAGGTTTGATACCAGCAACAACAACAATCTTTTTTTATGTTTTTAATTTAATTTTGAGAAACAGAGAGAGACCGCGCAAGCAGGGGAGGGTCAGAGAGAGAGGGAGACACAGAATCTGAAGCAGGATCTAGGCTCTGAGCTAACTGTCAGCACAGAGCCCAATGCGGGGCTCAAACCCACGAACTGTGAGATCATGACCTGAGCTGAAGCTAGATGCTTAACCGACTGAGCCACCCAGGCGCTCCCAACAACAACAATTTAAGGATAGTGAGAGAGAGAGCTCCCAGTTCTCCGTGCGGCCAGGTCCTAAGGAGAGCGTGTTCTGGGGCAGCACAGCCCCCCGCGTGATGGCAGGGCAAGGGGGTCTGGCTCCTCCTCGTTTACAGCAAAAGCTGACTCGGAGAGGCGAAGGAACTCACCTGTGCGGGGAGGTGAGTCTGTCAAAACTCGTGCAGGTAGACCAGATGTTTCCAGTTAGGTGTGGCCTCATGACTGAGTTCTGGCCGAGGGAGCCTGGCTCCAAGGGAAGGGCGCCACTTCCAAGCCCGGCCCAGAGGACCCTCCCGTGCGCCCTTGCAACCTTAAGCCTTCCGCTGGCTGCATAAGGACAGTATTCCAAGGCCTCAGGACATAGGATGGAAGGACCCAGCTAGCACAGGGCGGGCTGTCAGGCCAGACGGTGGTGGGAGTGAGGAATAGGGATCTGGAGACGGACCAGCTGTAACTCTGGGTTCATCTGTGGTGAAGGTACAGTGATGGAGGTGCATAAAACCCATTGCCCTGTGATCCTAAGAAAACCCAGAGAACTGTAGTCGCTCCCTTTATCCCTGACCCCAGAGCCTCACCGTCATGAGTGATCAGTCAGCATTTAGCCACTTTCCACTCTGTGCCAGTTTCTGCTGGCTGCCGGGGTCACTGGCGTGTGGCACAGCTTCTGCTCTGGCCACACCCCTCAGCAGCGTCCAGGATGGTTTTCCCCTTGACACATTTTGGAGCACATCTAAGGGCCAAGCAGCACAGGGAGGACACAGAGAGGGAAAATGTGGCCCCCGCTCTCAACAAGTTCCTAGAGCTACAGAGCACGGGTGGGGGAGGGGCAGCGGGTCAAAGACACCAAGCATGGAGTCCCTCGTCGGCCACAGGGAGTCAAGGAAAGGCTGCTGCGGATAGTGGTGGTTGAGCTGGGGCTTGATGGAGAGTGAGGGAGAGCCCAGTGGCCAAGCGGCACGAAGGGAGACCAGGAAGAGGGTCTGCATGAGCAGACATGGCATCATGAGAAAGAAAGGCATGTGACGGAGGGAATCTGAGATCTCTGCCGTGACCAGAGCCTGAAGTGCCAGGGAGGAGTCCCCTCCCCACCAGCCTCTCTCTGGTGCAGGCTCTCAGGAGGTGACGGCCTCCTGTCTCCAGCCAGACCCCTCCAGGCTGTCCTCCACACAGCAGCAGACGTGTGCTCTCTAGAATTTCCGTCGGACCATGTCACCACCTTGCTTAAGCTCCACTTTGGCCGTCCTGACGATGGGCCAACTTCCTACAGCGGCCGGCAAAGCCGTTCTGTCCCTGCCCTGCCGTTCTGTCCCTGGCCGCGTCTGCTCCGTTCTGCCCTCCGCCTGGTCTTGTAGCAAATCTGATCCGCTGCTTCTTGTGTCTCCACTGCCATTGTTCACACTCTCCCCTCTGCCTGGGACAGCCTCCCCTCCAGTCTGTCCCCCTCACCAATCCTACCTGCTTCCTACCGGGTGTCCTTACCTGTCTCCCCCCACAAAGTGGGCTCAGTGCTCCCCTGCGTCTCCTGCGCATCCTCCCCATCTCCCCTGATGACGGAGAAAGGGTTTCTCCAACCACTGATTGTGTCTTAGTGTACAAAGCCTGGCACAGGGGTGGAGCTCGGCTCACGTTTGCTGAACTGATGGGAGCGAGGACGGCCCAGACCACTCAACAAAAACCCAACTGCACCAATGACCTTTGATCATCTGGACTCAGTGAGGGTCACCCCAGCTGTAAGTAAACCTGGAGTTGGCTTTGTTCCGTGTAAGTTAGTACTTGTTTCTCCTTCAGACCTTGCTGCCTCTCTGACTTAGGACGGGTTCCCCAGAAACAGCCTCTGCATGGAGAGTTCCCATGATTTCATGATTTCATGATTAGGAAAGTGTGCCCAGAGGAGAAAGGAGGTGGGCTGGGGGGACAAGGGGGCCACACGAATGAGTGATATCCGGCCAACGTCCACAGAGGGCAGCTGTGGTGCAGACCCTCAGGTGCCCTGGCACACCTCAGTGTGGCTGCAGTGAGAGGCAAGGGCGTTGTGTACCCAGACTTCAGTTCCCAAGCACTCTTGGTCATTTGTGTACGTGAACCAGGTGGACTTTGCTCCTGAGGACAGTTTTCCAGCAGAAGGGCCCACCACTGGCTCTTCGAGCGCAAGCACATCAGCAGCCAGCGGGCTTGACAGTCTCAGTTTTTCCGTTTGGAAAATAAAACAAAACAAAAGCTCCCAGATCTCTCCTACTTCTAACTTCCTCTGGCTCTGCGGCCTCAAGATAATATTCCAGTCCCCAGCAGACTGTCCTCAGGGACTCAGAAAGACACTTCACCCAGCCAGAAGCAATGGCAGCCCTCTCCTGGGCACCAGAAGCCAACACAGGCGACACTCTACCAAGGATCTTTGCAAAGGAGCGCCATTGACGTGGCACCAAGAGCAGCCAAGATACTCCTCCGTCTGTTCTGGTTCTTCCGCCTCAGCCTGGCCATCTCTAGCCAACAAAGATGCAGTGCCGTGCGACAAATTCCAGCCCGCTACTCTCAGTGCAGGCTCCCCTGACCTTTCAGCAAGGCTCATGGCTGGAGCAACATGAGAAGATTTTCCTACCAGGAAGTGCTCAAGGGTTGTGGCTGGATATGCCCATTTGGAGAAACAAAGCCAAGGTGGGGGTGGGGGGCAGATGGCATAGCACCTGGAAACAGAAGGCATAGGGCTTCAGAAGGACCAGATTTCTATTCTGGCTTTGCCTTTACCAGCTGCATAACATCGGGGCAAGGGACAGAACTCTGTGAGTCTTGTTTTCTCCATTGCCGGACCTCACATCATTTTCCTTGAGCTGTTGGAAGAATTAAACTGGATGTCACATGTAACACTGCTCTGCACATAGTAGGTGCTTTAAAAACATGTCTGTCTGATCTCCTTCATTTTATTGACTTCTCATGCTCACTGTCTTTTGTATGAACAGTGCTCAAGAAATACTGGTTGAAAGAATGAATGTGTGGATGGATGGTTGGTTGGAAGGATGGAAGGATGGATGGATGGATGGATGGATGATGATTGGAAGGATGGATCATTGGATGAGTGATGGATGGATGGATGGTTGGATGAATAATGGGTGGATGGATGGTTGGATGAATAATGGATGGATGGATGGTTGGATGAATGATGGATGGAAAGATGGATCATTGGATAAGTGATGGATGGATGGATGAAAGAGTCTGGGTTTTGGGGTTAGGCAGATTTAAATTTTAATCCCAACTCTGCTATGAAATCTTCTTCAGGTTACTTTACCTCCCCAAATATCATCTGTAAAGTGGGACAATGACTCCTATTCTCCAAAACTGCTGAGAAGAAAAAATGAGACAGCAGATAAAAGAGACCAGAATAAGTAAATGGTAAGTGACAGATACTCAACAGATGTTGTTTCATGTGGGGATGGAATGGCTGACGATAGTTCCTCCCTCATCCTGGCATTCATACCCCTGCCAGGGCCTCATCATGGACTCAGTATTACCCCCACTTGTTGACTTTGGGTTTGGCCTTGACGCTTTCTCTGGCCAATGGCATATGGGCCAGCACGAGTCAGCCAGTTCCAGCCTAAGCCTTAAGAGGCCATGTTGTCTTGTGTTTCTGCCATAGCCCAAGGAGCCCTTCCCCTGGGTACCTGCCATCCCTTCTGCCTGGGCCCAGAATTAGCCCATGTGGAGCAGAGCCACCTCACCCAGCAGACTCAACAGTTAAGCAGAGCTGCCAAGCCACGCCCAGCCAGTCTGCAGATTTATGAGAATCTGTGACCTTTAAAACCCGTGCATTTAAGGGTGGTTCCTTATACAGCGTTTTGTAGCAAAAGCTAACCAATACATGTCCCGCTCTGCTAACTTATATACCCAGAACTAGAGCCCTGCTCTCCTGAAAATCCTTCTAGCATGCTCCCCCCGCCCCCCACCAAACCGTATCACACCTCCTCTATCTCCAAGTCTTGCTCAAACATCCACAGCCCTTAGACACCAGCGGAGTACCCCACTCCAGAGACAGTGCTTCAGCAGAAACGCTTTCATAGGCAAGAAAACGCGACAGAGACAAAGGTCTGCTTCTCAGCCTCTAAAGAATTTTGTGTTGGTGATAATGCCTTCGACGACGGTGCTCGACATTCCTAGACCGATCACTCAGCATAAGTTGGGGACCACAGTATATGTTCCGCCGCAGCTGCCCACTTCAATTTTCTCTTTGTCACAAAAGAAAAAAATTAAAAGTGCCTCATGTGTACATGGAAGTACATCATTACTTTCTGAGTGCTTTATCATCATTACAGCGCGTTCGCGCGCAATCACAGAAGACCTTGACTCCCGTGAATCACACCGCCTTCCGCTTCGACTGTTGCATTTCCAGGCATTGTTCCTGCGATGTTCCGAGGCCTCAAGTGTGAAGGAGCTGAAGAGGAAGCTCTCCAGGTAAATAGACACACTTTCTGTTTCCATTCAAGGCTCTGAGCCCTCCCTTAACCCCCAGTGATGCCGCATAAATCGACTTTGCCTAGGAGGTCTGAAAAGTCTCAAAAGGAAGAATTTTCCTTGGGGACCTCCATTTATCTCAGTAGATGGTGGGGAGAGACAAAGAGAAGAGGGTTAATGCTGGGCAAATTTGAGATGGTTCAGGGGTCTGTTTGGTTGGGTGTGTGGGAATTGGATGGTAAGTGTGAAGGTTATCTAAATTTAATTGAATTTCTCTAATCCCTAAGGCATTTGTGCCTCTCCAAGTCACCCAGCACCTCCTGGTTGAGACTAAATGGCTTGGTGTTCTGGAATGTGGCCTCACCGGGCGTCTCCCCGCAGCAGGGACCCCAGCGCTCTGTCCACCCCAGGGCTCGAGCCCCTCACGGCACCAACCCAGACAAAGGGCTCGTGTCCTATGTTGTTGGGCAAGAACATCCATTTCTTCCTGAACTTCAGCGTGAGGAAGGAGATCAGAGACTGGAAGGAAACAGGCTGGAAAGGACTGTCAGCTCCGGACATGCCAAGTCTGTCCCCACAGAGCCAGGCTGGGGCCCTGGCCAGGGACACTTCCCACTACAAGCCGGGAAGCCCAAGGGGAGGATTGGTCTGCTCTCGGAACAGAACGGGGAGTGCGCCCAGAAACCACTCATTCATTCACCAAAGATTTATTGAGTGCCTACTGTGTGTCAGACTCTACTTACCATCGGTACAAAATTAGTTATCCTAAGGTCCGCCTAACTATAGGTCTAAAAATGAGATGTGGAGTTTTCAGCGTGGTTGTGTGATCTTGTCTCAAAACCCAGCAACGTGAGAGAGATGTTCTAGAACCTCTTAGAACACGTGGCATGGGAAAAAGCAGAAGCTGGCGTCACGCCCTGTGAGCCCCCGGACAGCAGGGGCGAGGCTTGCTGGAGGGTCCAGATGCCCGGCGCCCGGCCTGCACCTGCCTGCAGAGGCCTCCGGAGGCCGAGGAATCATCCAGATGCTCCTGTGAGGGTGGGTCCTGCCTGCCACCACCACCCAGCCTCCCAGACTGCTCCTAAGAGTCCTTTGTTGACTGTGCTCCACACTCCTCCCTGCTGGGGGTGGGGGGGGGAGGCTGACCGCACTCCACACCCCTGTTCAACCTCCAGTGGCTCCCAAGGGTCAGAGGACAAAGTGCGGTGTCACAGCGGTTTAACAAGGCCCACATGGCCACCCGCAAGACCCTTGTTCTCCTCTCCAGCCCCAGGTCCCACCACCAAGTGCCCAAGATGACACATACGCAGATAGGCACACACGCCACACACGTACACACACAGACACACACAGATAGACACACTCACCCAGAGATGAACTCACACACACCACACACAGACCCACACAGAGATACACACACAGAGATATACAACACACACACACACAATCACACACACACACATATCACACACACACACATCACACACACACACATCACACACACATCACACACACACACATCACACACACACACATCACACACATATACATCACACACGTACACACAGATAGACACACTTACACAGAGATAAACATACACACACCACACACAGACCCACACAGAGAGGTACACACAGAGATAGACATGCAGAGATATACACCACACACACTTACACATCACACACACACACACACAGACAGACACGCTCACCCAGAGATGAACACATACACCCCACACACAGACACACAGAGATATACACCACACACACACAGATAGACACACTCACCCAGGGATGAACTCACACACACCACACACAGACACACACACACACACACACACACATCCCACAAATACCATGTGCACACCCCATGCCCCTGCTATTTCCCACCCCCACACCCTGTCGGTCATTCCCCTCTCCCAGGATGCCCTTCCTCATGGGTTCCCACCAGAATCCCCCTCCATGCACCCAGGACACCCCCAGGACACACATGGTCTCCTCTGACTATCGCTGTGGGCCCGTAGGGACAGACTCTGGCTGTTCCCACTTTGCAGGTGGGGAAACCGAGACTGTGGGGTTATCCAATGTGACCAAGACCACGGTCCGAAGGGGGTGCCAGGGATCCGCCCCTGCAGACCCCCAGCCCAGCCACAGAGGGTTCCGTCTGCCCCATTTCACAGACACTGAACCAAGGGCGGCAGAGGTACAGATGGCTGCCTGAGGCCACCCAGCCGGGGAGCCGCGGAGTGCCCCCTCGTTACAGCTCCCCCTTCTGGTGTCCGCTCCTCCCTACACTGGGGGCTGCTGCACTGCAGGGATGGGTTCTTACCTACTCCTCCATCCGGGCTTCTGGTGCGGGACCGGGCCCAGAGCAGGTGCACCAGCAAGTGGGAACTGAGTGGACACCTGAGCCAAGGCAGAGGCCGAGAGGGCCACGCCGTCCCGGTCTGTGGGCTGCATCCGAGGAGACGGAGGGACGGGGGCGGGGACGAATGTGAGGCCCTTGCCCGTGGCAGCCAGTGCTCGTCCTCCACGAACCGTGTAGGACCTAAAAGCGTGTTTTCACCTCCTGCCTCTGCTCTGGTGAGACGCACGTGGGCAGCTAAGAAACCCTGGGGAATGGACAGAAACGTGACCCCCACAGGGGCTCTGTCTCCCCCTTCCAGAGCCTTCCTTTGGCCCAGGAGGACCGCCGAAGGCTCCTGGAGCCCAGAAAGACAATAGACTTGAACTTGCACTCTCAACGCAAAGCCAGTCTGCTTGTCCCAGGCATGTCTGCATCAGAGAGAGTTCCTCTGTGGCAAGAGGGGCAGGGTGGGAGGCCAGAGGTTCCATGGTGGGGGGAGTGCTTATGGGGGGGGTTCCTCACAGGAGGTGGCAGTGGACTTCTGCCTTGCATGGTGGCCGCCTGACAGCTCGGCCAGCTGGTCGACCCCAGAGCCTGCGGGAGAGAAGAGTCGAAGCCGCCTCCCAGGGATCTGCCCTTCGGACGGTGACACCGCTGACCATGTTGTTAGGACAAGGGAGAAGCATGAGGATAAAACGTTGGGTTCTGTTGGGCACCTGTTATGCCGGAAGGTTCTCCAGCGCACCCACGGGGCGGCTCTCAGGAGACAACCGTGCGGGTGTGCAGTGTGTTTCGAGGGTAGCCCACGGGCCAGGAAGGTACCTCTAGGGCTGTGACTGCACGAGTGGTGCAGTGAGGTTGCCCAGAGAACTCAGGGGCAGCGGAGAAGCGGGGACCACCTGTGACCAGGACACGCAGGTCTTACAGGACCCGGGAAGATGCTGAGAGGGAGCATAGCGGGGGGCGGAAGGAAGTCACAGAGAGATCGCTGGTCCGGGGGGTCAGGAGAGGAACGGGAATGTGCTCCCTGGAGTCACCAAAGACCGGAAGGATGCTGAGCGAGCGGGCGTCTCACAGGAGCACAAGACAACTTTACAGCTATTTCCGCCTCCTCGTTAAACTGCGCTCATGGGGGAGTTCTACCCTGAGCTCTGCCACACTCCCAGGGCTTTTCTGCTCGTTGCTGGCCACATCCTGACCTAGGGCCACTAGGGAGTCACAAAAATAAGTCCCGTCATCACCATGCCCAGAGCAAGAAAGTGGCCCACCCCTGATTCCAAGGTAAACCATCTCCCCCGCACCAAATAGGCCCTCGTGGTGGGGGACAGGTGGGCCCCCTCTTCCTCCCTGCTCCCTCACATGGCTCCGCTTTCCAAGGCACAGGCTCTGCCAAAAGCCTTCCCTGCTCCACACCCCGACTCCGTTTTTCATATTCTAGAGCTGCCCGAGGGGCCTCACAGACACTGACCTGGGTTTTGCTTTGAGCTCCCTGGGATGACGGGCCCTTTAGTGGAAACCGAGGCAGAATGCGTGCCTCATTGATACGGCATTAGAGAACCACCCCTGACCTCAGGGAGGGCTGGCTCAGGGAAAGATGGAAGGCAGGCTGGGTGTGTTCAAGGTGCCGGGGAAACAGAGGCGCCCAGCCCCTGCCGGAGCTGGGAGAGACAGCCTCTGCCCGGTCCACGGTGGGTGACAGCCAAGCAGGCCTTCCCCAAATAGCCTCTTTGTGCTCCGATGCTATTTACAAAGCTGTCCCCAAGATTCAAGGAGAAAGAAACTTAGTTGTTTTTTAAGAATGGGAAACCAAAGGCAATTTAAAGAAGAGGTGGGGGGGAACCCATCAAATGTCATTCGACTCCATCAGAAGCATTTCAGACCCTGACAAAAGAGAAATAACAAAGAGTGCGTTCCTGTTATTTTTCCAGAGGGACCGTCTAGAGGCTGGTGGAGAAGGAAGTCATAAAAGACACGGAGGAAATGCAATAACTGGGAATCTCAGCGCATGGGAGGCTGAGTCTTTGGGGGCAGGAAAACCCCACCGTGGGACACTTTAGGTGGCCTACTTAATTTCGAAAGGAAAACAAAATTATTCTCGATTTCAATGGCGGCCCCCATCACAGGCCTCCCTGTAGCCCAGCCACCTCCTCGGTGGTGGCAAGGAAATCAGTTGCCATGGCAACTCCAGGTTGCATCATTAAGAATTTTTTGAATGTGGAGAGGTGGGAGGCAGGGTTTTAACACACCAAGGAAGAGGAGGAGAGGGAGAGAGGGAGGGAGGGAGGGGGGCCTGAGAAGTCCAGGGCCGAGTGGAAGTTTCTGGAGAGGAAGGAGATCTGGGAGCGGCGCCTCCCTTCGCTCTCGTGGATGAGGTCTCCGTCTCTCCAGAATCACAAGAGGAAGCGGCCTCTCGCCTCCACTTGGGTTCCTCTTTGTTTCACGTCTTAATTTGATCATTTTCTTCTCTTGTCCAACAAAAGGGAAAAAATTAGAAAGACGGAGAAGGTGATGGGAAGTAGGCTTCACCTGTTTGGTTTGACTTCTTTTTTAAAGTCCGGGATGGATCACTGTATCTCGAGTTCGTATTCCTAATGTTCTTCAACAGCCTGGTCCCGCACTTTCCCGTCAGACAAGGTATAAACACACAACTTTGCACTTCACGGTCAACTTTTTAAAGCTGTGGCCCCAGCTCTCCACGCACTTGGAAAACAAGGATGGGCATCATCAGACAGGATTACAGTTCTCTCCAGAGGAGGGTTTGTACTCAGAGCACCACGGAGGAGAAAGCATGCCCTCCCTCCATCCCTACAAGGCTATCTCTTCTCGAGAAATGTGAGTTTTGTCTTTCTTTGACCTCTGTCTTCATACAGAAGAAAGAGAGGGAAACTCAGTTTATCATCCGGGTCACTAGTGACCCGGGAAAGATCTGGAAATATTCTACCTTCAGCTCTGAAACGCCCAGTGGGTTAGCTGTTGGGGACGTGGGTTCCATTTTGTGCCCCCTCCTTGTTTGGGGCCCCAGAGTTTATGATGCAGGTCCCCATGTAAATCTTTATCTGTACCTTCCATAGGATCCCGGCCCTTCGAGAGAGCCCGCACACACACCCACTCCGGCACACGGAAGTTCTAAGGACGCAGGTTTCTGCCCCTCCCGTGGAAAGGCAGGGGTGCCGGTGAACACGGCTGTGCGCGGTGACAGCAAAGGGACTTGGAGACGGAACACCCCATGGCAGTGTTTGCAAGGGGATGGCTCTTGAGCCCCCGACTCAGCTCTCCATCCACCAGAGAAGATGACACCACCTTCCGTGGCCTCAGGGCTCAGGCAAATCCCCCACAGTCCCCAAAACTGCTTCTCTCGTGGAGAATCGGGCTGTGACAACAGTCACTGCTTACTTGGGAGAATGGGTGGGGAGCAGCCAGTGGCTGAGGTGAGGGAAGCCCCTGTGTGGACAGCGAAGGTCTGGATGAGTGTTAGGCTCCGGGCTGCAGGCTCCCGCCTTGTGCAAGGTTAACTCAGTCACGCGAACGAGTCGTAAGAACCCACCTCCTGCCCGGCTCTTAGTACTTTTGAGGTCAAATTCTTGGCTCTCAGTAGACAAAGACAGGTGAGAAGCCAAGGGCTGTGTACTATGTAGCCACACTGCTCAAAGTGGCATCTTCTCTGTGGAAGCAGTAACCCAAGACACCAGCCCTCTTAATCCAAGGGGTGAAAGAGTGAGCCCGGAGAGGCTGGGCAAGCCCCCCATCACGCCATGCTGGCTACCCCCCACATCCCTGGTGCACAAGGCTGGCCGTGCTCTGCCTTCCAGGTTTCCTCCCATGCCACCAAGCCCAGCTGACCTGCCAACTTCCGTCAGGGACCCATCGTCTCCTCGAATGAGAATGCCTCTCAGGCAATGCAACCTTTTTTCTCCCCCGGCCCCCCCTTTTGCAAACAGCTGTGTGACAGCAAGGCCCCGGCCCTGACTCTGTGTTCTTGAGAGACCCAACGCCCAAATACTAGTGCCCTGTTCTTTCTCCCATGCATCCAGCCAACAGTCAACATTGCTGAACACCTTCGCTACACGTTGGCTGAGCCAGGGAAATAGCCAAGCATAGCCATGGACCAAATCCAGCTCGAAGCCAGTTTTTATAAATAAAGTTTTATTAGAAACCATCATGCCCATTCATTTACATGTTGGCTACGACCACTTTCACCATTCAGTGGCAAAACTGATAGTTGCAACAGAGAGTATGCGGTTCATAGAGCCAGAAATGTTGACTGTGGGGTCCTTTAAAGAAAAGCCCCACTCTTGGGCTGGATACCTGGCTGGACGGGGGTGCCCCCGGTAACTGAGGTAGGAGGGTCAAACTGGGGTCCTGCTCAGCCAAGGAGCTGACAGCCAAGTGGGGGGAACTGACTGTGTCCACTCTTGTTCGGCTACAAGGCAGGCTGTCTTGACAGGATTTCAGAGCAGGTGCAAAGGGACTTCCAAAGCAAGAGGCTTCTGCCTGCAGGGAGGCCTCAGGGAGCCGTCTGAAGGCTGCATCTTGCAAGGTGGGTTGGACTCGATCATGTGCACAAGAAGAGGGGATGGAGGGATGTCTGTCTTGGACTGTGAGATCTGTGGGAATCAGAGCCATGCACGCAGGAAGCAGGAAGTGCTGTGGTCGGGTATGAAGGCAAGATGCCTGATGGAGAGCATCCGGAGACACGGATGGAAGAGACCTTTGGGCAGGATCCCGGTGGGCCTGGAATGCCATTCTGAGGAGCGTGGAGTTTATTCTCTAGACACAGAAAGTTTTCTAAAGTTTTTGAGCTGGGGGTGGGTGGGCGGGGGTGAACGGGGACACTGTGCTTTGGGACCATTAAAAAAGGCAGCCAGGTATAGTACAGACTAGAGATTGATATTTCCAAGAGAAATTAAGCCTTAAGATTTATTCTCCCTAATCCAGTCAAATGAAGTCATGTACAAGAAGGATTTTGTTAGCTATAAAATGTATGGGATTATTATGATTATTTATTATAACAATAATGCTAACCCAGGTAAGATTTAGACCTTTCTGCTCAGATTCATTTCCAGGTTTCAATCACTTTAACAATTTCCCCGGCCTGGGTTGTATTTTGACTTCCCCAGGCAGTAATGGGAGCCCCCAGGATATTGGGCGTGGTGTGATTAAGCAGTAACGTCTGAGCCTTTGGATCAAGGCAGTTATTTTTGGTGTGGCACGGAACATGTCACAGCATCATAATGTCACACAGTGGAGGATCAAAGCCAGTCTGGGACAGAACACTGCCCACCAAGGGGGACGCACCCTTCCCATGGCCTCGGCCCAAGAGGATACTCGCTCTTCTGGATGAAGTCATTGGGATGGGGGAGCGCTCATCAACCAAGGAGGGAACTCTGGGCCATTAAGAAGGAATCCACTGAAATCAGGAACCAACACTTCGTGAAACTGGTAAAATGATGTGATTGGAACTTTGGCTTAAAAATTGTAGTGGTGCCTAGGTGGCTCAGTCAGTTAAGCATCGACTTCAGCTCAGGCCATGGTCTCACAGTTGGTGAGTTTGAGCCCAGCGTCGGGCTCTGTGCTGACAGCTCAGAGCCTGGAGCCTGCTTCGGATTCTGTGTCTCCCTCTCTCTCTGCCCCTCCCCTGATCACACTCTGTCTCTCTGTCTTTCTCTCTCTCAAAAGTAAATAAACATTAAAAAAAATTTTAATTGAAAGTTTTCATCAGTTTTCCCAAGGGGGTTTCTTTATCCTTCCATGTGAAATCAGGCAAAGTGTCTCCCACGTCACGAGCCACAATGGTAACCAAGCGCTAAGTCCTCTAAGACCGCCAGATCTTCGTCTGTGGCTTCTACCAAGAATGCAAGCGGTTCTCTGGGATTTCCTGCACTGACGTCAAGAAGTCCTGCACTTTGGGGCACCTGGGGGGCTCAGCTGGTTGAGCAATGGACTTCAGTTCAGGTCATGATCTCACTCTTCTTGAGTTCCAGCCCTGCATTGGGCTCGCTGCTGTCAGCATAGAGCCTGCTTCAGATGCTCTGTCCCCCTCTGTCTCTGCCCCTCCCCGGCTCATGCTGTCTCTCTGTCTGTCTCTCTCTCTCTCTCAAAAATAAATAAACATTAATTGGGCAAGATTTACAACTTTACTTGGCAATTGGTTTGCTGTTGTGTTCATCCCAAACCCAACAGACAAGACATTGTTGTAGCGAGGGGAATGGAGGTCAGTGTTGAGACAGGGGTGACCCTCCCAAGGGTGGGGGACAGAAAGTCTAGGGACTCCAGGACTCATCCGGGCTGCAGATTGGTCCACCGGTCTTTTCCCACCACCCGGATCGGCTCCTGGTGCGCAGTTGAACTCAGAACCTTCTCTACATTCTTCAGACACCTGCTCTCACTGCCCAAGGGATGGCCCACCCAGTCATCTTCCCCTGCAGAAGGCCTGGGGAGAAACGTCCCCCACCACTCAGCCCCACACCTGCAGGTGCGGGTGTGTCCCAACAGCTGTCACCTACTTTCCTGGAGCCCACAGGGACAACTCCTGCTCGAGCATCATCTCCCCACCTCTTCTGCACTCAAGCCCTTCCCATCGGTGCCTTGAAGCAACATGTCATTTGATCACAGTCCTTCCTTCCTGCCCCTCCCTTGCCATGGCTTCCTGTGAGTGGAGCCAACTTTCCACCCCCCTGGCTGTGGGCCCGACCACGTAACTGACTCTAACGACAACAGAGGCCCTGTGACAGTTCCCAGACGTGCCACCACCTTCGCAACGGAAAGGCATGTCACAGGCGGCCACTGGTGTCTTCAGCCTGGGCCCTGGGATAGGGATCCTGGAGCAGATCTAGAAGGAAGCCCGGTCAAGCCCAGATGAGCCGCAGCAGACCCACCGACCCATTCGTGGGAAGGAAATAATTACTTAGGACACTGCTGAGTTCTGAGGCTCCTTTTCAGCACATCATTATTGTCCCGAAACCTAACACACCCTCTTCTTCCCCCACAACCTATGAGCACAGATGAACATCTGTAATTTTTGTCTTAACAAAATTCTAAGTCACACATGATGGGGGTGTGGTCAATTCTGCCAGAGAACGGGAAGTGGGGAGGTTAGGCTGGGTTTGGGGGGAGGGCAGGGAGCGGTTTTCTCTTGTCCGCCCCAGAAGCCGTTGCACGTGGTGGCAGGGGTGGATCCTGGGGCCAGTTTGCCTCGACTGGGGCCCCAGCCAGCCACCGCCCCTGCTGCTGACCTGTGGAACTGAAATGATCCGGTCTATGAAACGGAAATGCCCGTGATCATACACCCCCGGGACAACCTGGTGGGAAGAAGGAACAGAGTTGATGTGTGACACTCAGGGCCACATCTGACTCAGAGTGGGCCTTCCGTCAGGGTCATCGTTTTTCTTCAGTGTCTCTTCTCACGCGGGCTGTGGGCTCAAGCCCGTGTCACAACCACGTCTGCTTTGCCCTGGGCCAGACACACAGCCTGCCATGTGGCAGATGCTTTCTGGAAGCTTCTGAAACCCACACAGCCCCTGTCAGTCCACAGAGGCCCCTAAGCCCAACACAAGCAAAGGAGCCTATGCTTTCTTTCACTTAAATGTTTATTTATTTATTTATTTTGAGAGAGAGAAAGAGAGAATGGGAGCAGGGGAAGAGGAAGAGAAAGGAGAGAGAGAATCCCAAGCAGGCTCCATGCCGTTAGCACAGAGCCTGATGGGGGGCTCAATCCCACACACCATGAGATCGTGACCTGAGCCAAAACCAAGAGCCAGACCCTTAACCCACTGAGCCCCCCAGGCGCCCTCAAGTTTATGCTTCTTGGACCGGCTTCTAGGAACTCTAAACACGCCAGCTCCCCCTGCTCAACCTCCCAGCTTCACCCCTCCACCCTCTCCCGTCCCAACCCCACTATAGTGTCCTTGCGTCCTGGTGTCCTCTGCTGGTAAACCCAGCCCAGCTGTCAACCCTGCAACCCGGTCCTCAGAGACAGGGAGGGCAGAAACAGGGGCAGGATAATGCGAAACCCTCTTCCAGGCCCCGCCACCATTTGGATGCCCAGCGGGGGGTGGGGGAGGACTGGAAATGCCACCCTGGCTGGACAGCAGCTCCCAGACCTTCATGGGTGGGGGGGGGGGTGCTGAACCTCTGGTGAGCAGCTGGCCACGTGCGCCTCAGCTGCTTCTGGGAAAATCCACGGCATTTCTCACACACCCGAGCTAAGGGCCGGAGCTCCACGCCAGCGACACATGGTAGTAAGTGTATTGCCCCTGGCACACCTTCCCGGGA